>JAIGNY010000988.1:660000-680000 GCA_020152595.1 Chiridota heheva | reverse complement strand
ACACGCCTTTTTTTCTTTAGTATATTAGCTTATCACTTCTTATCACCTTTTGATACACAAAATTAATTGAAGGAACCGTACAGACACATCAGTAAATTACCTAGTAAAATCAGTGCGGAGGGGACCAAATTCATTGGAGGTAAAATTTACTATGGTTATGGTTATGGTAAGAAAACTTATATAGCGCACATTACTGCAAAACGATGCACTCAATGGCGCTTTACAAAAATAACTATGATATAAATAGACAACTTAAGTGCTACAAAGAATCATAAATAAACATAAAAAGATATGTGAACTACGAGTAAAAATATAATTACGAAAAATACTGAGTAAATAAATGGGTTTTCAAAGCCTTCTTAAACATTGGGAAGGTGGCGGTATTTCTAACATTAATAGGGAGGCCATTCCAGAGTGTGGGTCCAGCAATACTAAACGAGCGGTCAGCAAACAATTTCTTTTGGGTAAAGGGAACATTAAAAATGAGGGCGGCAGAAGACCTAGTGGCATAGGAGGATGTTTTAACATGGAGTAAGTCAGACAAATATGAAGGGGCTAAGTTGTTGAGACACTTGTAGACAAGAAGGAGAATTTTGTACTTAGCACGGGCCTGAACAGGAAGTTAATGTAGACTGCGTAAACATTCTGTTGAACTATGGAATTTGGATTTCTTTAGAATTACTTTAGCTGTGAGGTTTTGTACTCTTTGAAGAGGTTGCAAGTAGGAAGAGAGTAGGTTGACAAATAAACTATAACAATAATCCATATGTGAAAAAATGAGGGAATTTGCCAATTTCAGTGAGGTAGCCTTATCTAGGTAACGACGTATCTTTTTTAGTTTGTACGAAGCAAAGGATGCTGCTTTAGCTTTTTGTGAGATGTGATGCTTGAGGTTTAGATTCGCATCTACAGTTACACCTAGTAATTTTAGTGTTTTAGCCCTTTCTACGGTTACACCATCAATGAACAGTGAGGATGTGTCACACTTAACTAGCTGTTGAGTACTTCCCAAAACAATAAATTCGGATTTTTCATCGTTCATTTTGAGACGATTAGCGTGCATCCAATTCCGCACATCTACCATGGTAGATTCCAGACCTTTCATTGCCATGGCCTCGGAGTCGTTATCACCTGGCTTAAAAGAGGTGTAGATGCTATGATCATCAGCATAGCCAATGATTGTTTGATCATCTGTTACACATTCATCTAATGTACTGGTATAACAAGTAAAGAGAACCGGACCATTTATACTACCTTAAGGAACAGAGAAATCAATGTCTACAGCTTCAGAATACTCTTTTCTCACACATACTGAAAACTGCCTGTCAGATAGATAAGATGATAGCCATTTATGGGCGGTTTTACGAACGCCGAAACGCTTCTGAAGTATATCTAGTAAGAGCTGGTGATTGACCGTGTCGAACGCTGCGCTGAGGTCCATTGCAACGAGGGGCGTCGGCAGCTTTTGTTCCATGTTGTTCAATATAGCATCAAATAATGCTACCAAAAGAGTCTCTGTACTGTAGTGAGGACGATATGCGCTTTGATATGTTGGGAGAAGGTGATAGTTGTCGATATGTTGGAAAAAACTCCCGAGAAAGGCTTTCTCTACAAGTTTAGAGACAAATGAGAGGTTACTCACTAAGCGGTAATTCTTTTTAATATGTTCAAGATTTGATTTTTTTAGCAGGGGCTTAACAATTGCATGTTTCCAAGAAGTGTGGAACTCACCAGATGTCAGAGAAGTGTTGATAATCTTGCGAATAGCTGGGGCAAAGATATCACAGTGCATCTTCAATAATGACGATGGTAGTGGATCAAGGTCACAAGTTGTAGGTTTTGCCTTTTTGATAAGATCAACCACGGCTGGAATATCTAACAATGGCATTAGATTAAAAGGCGAGATATCCAACTCATCACACCGGCAACCAGGGTTCTGGTCTGTTGCTACCATTTTAATTTCACGTGATGAGAATATTACACAGTCAAACTATATCCTTCTTCCTGGTAACCTGTATATAATAATGTGCATGGATTAACCCCGTGAGACACTCAAAATAAGAGATTACTGACTGTCAACATTTTTTTTTTTTTCTCTTATTGGGTGAGGACATCCAGACTTTGGGACTCATGCCGAACTTTGGGAGCTTGGATGTAGTAATGAACTGAACTGTCACCGTTTTACTGTGTTGTACAACAGTCCTCATTTCATTATCATGTGTGCTTTTTCCCTCTCGCTGATTTGCATGTTTATTTTCCCCATGGCTTTATATGGGTTATACTTTTATTTTGTATTCTTATGCTGTATATTTTCACCGTCATTTACATAAGTTTGGCATTTTTTTTTACAGTAGTCGCATTCCGTTTACTGTCCACACTAAGGCATTTAATCGCCTAGGCTTCTACAGTTGCCTAGCAACATGTAGCATTCCCTTTATTCTGTTCTTTCACGATGTTTTTGACTTGTAGTTCAATGCATTGGAGTCAACTTGTGTTACGCGGTATCTTATTTTCTATGCCGCCGTAGTCGCCTATTGTTTAGGTACGCCTCTTTTCCACTAGTTTTTGTTTAGTGGATTGTGTTCAAGGAGTGATGTGTAACGCTCCTTTCTTTATTTTTTCTTTCCTTTTGTTTTTATTTTTTGCCTAATTTTTTTCACCAACCATCTCCCATTTTACTGCAGTTAATGAAATGTGTCGATTGCTTTGTTTTACCTGATTATACTCCTAAGCATTCTTACAGTGTTTGTATTTTAACCATTATTTTCAATGTTTATGGCTGATATTAAAATTTGTACTTACAACGCTCGTGGTTAGAGGCAAAGTAATAAGCGTCGTACAGTTTTTGCATTTTTACATAATCTTAAGCAGGATATATACTTATTGCAAGAAACGCACACAATTGTTAATAATGAAGCTTTCTGATAAAGTGAGTGGAGCGGTAAAGTGTATTTTGCCCACGGGATGACAACTGGTAGGAGCGTCGCTATTCTGTTTAACCCGCGTTTGGATTTTTCTGTATTGTCTTCCAATCAATCAATCAATCAATCAATCAATCAATTACCCTAATGCAATGGTAGCTTTCTGGTGATCCGATTACTATTGTTAACATTTACGCCCCTAATTTAGATACACCGTCTTTTTTTGATAGCATTCCTGATAATCTTAACAGTTTTACTTGCGATCATATTGTTATGGGAGGGGACTTCAACTTCGTTTTTAATATAAATCAGGATAAAAAAGGTGGAAACCCATGTATGAATTTTAATTAATAGATAGATATAATATACCTATAGGATAGGTATAATATTGTTGACGTTTGGCCCAAACTCTCGTGATCATTTTTACACTTGGAAGTCGAATATTACTTCTGGTACTTTTTGTAGACAATATTTTTTCTTATTTCTAAGCATCTCTGTAACCCAAGGGTTAAGTGTAATTTTACACCAGGCCTCCATTCTGATCATTCTCTGGTCTCCTTAACTTTGAGTTTGTCTACAGAAATCAGGGGCCCTGGCTGTTGGAAATTCAACAAGTCGTTATTAATGGACCCTCATTACTTAATTATGATCACCAATACTATTCATGATAACAACGAACCGACCCACCGACCGACCCACCCACCCACCCACCCACTGACAGATCGACTGACCCACCGACCGACCGACCCACCCACGACCGAGCAACCGAGCGACACCGACCCACCCACCCACCGACCCACCGACCCACCCACCTACCGACCCACCCACCCACCCACCGACCCACCCACCCACCCACCCACCCACCCACCCATCGACCCACCCAGCCACCGACCCACCCAACGCTTTCGGAGACCGCTTTCTGTTCGAATTGCAAAACTGGCGATAACGGACCCTAACTACAGATTTTAACAGAGTTACCGTTACATTTTAAAAGATAAATAGACAGACAGACAGACAGACAGACGGACAGACAGACAGACAGACAGACAGACAGACAGACAGACAGATAGAAAGAAAACCACCGACCGACCCACTGACCGACCCACCGACCGACCAACCGACCAAGCCACCGACCGACCCATCCACCCACCGATAAACCGACCCACCCACCCACCGACCGAACGACTGACCCACAGACCGACCGACTCGCCCATCCACTGACCGACCCACCCACCCACCGACCGACCAACCGACCCACCGACCGGCCGACCCACCTATCCACCGACCAATCGACCCACCCACCGACCCACCCACCGCTTTCTGTACGAATTGCAAAACTGGCGATAACAGACCCTAACTACAGTTTTTGACAGAGTCAACCTTATAATTTGTTCTGTATGAGGTGTTATTTATTACTAGGCTCAATTAAAAAAAAGCAACAACGGCAGTTGGAAACTTCAAAAAATTCAATCTTGTGGAAAGTTATCATCACATGAGGAGTTCACCGTTATTTTTCGAAATTTTGCTTCGGAAATAATATCATGAGTCACAATGGATTAACGATGCGGTCACTCGCATGTATGCGGTCACTTGCATATATGCGGTCACTCGCATATATGCGGTCACTCGCATATATGCGGTCACACGCATATATGCGGTCACTCGCATATATGCGGTCACTCGCATATATGCGGTGACTCGCATATATGCGGTCACTCGCACTTTTATGCGGTCACTCGCACTTTTATGCGGTCACTCGCACTTTTATGCGGTCACTCGCACTTGTATGCGGTCACTCGCACTTTTATGCGGTCACTCGCACTTTTATGCGGTCACTCGCACTTTTATGTGGTCACTCGCACTTTTATTTTCATTCAGAATGGTATTCTATATTCCGTCACATGGGATTTTAAAAACAACCTCAAAATTAAAAAAGGAAATTGTCAACCAAAACCAAAACCTCACACAATCGCTTGTTTGTCTGTTTGTTTTGTTTTAAAGGCGACTTATCTTGCTAACATGAAGAAAATTATACAACGCACTTTAACTTTTCCGATGGTCAGACGATGCTGTGCGGTAGTTTGCAGTACGTAACTTGAACACTCGTAGTAGCATGTCCCTGGTTGAATAGTCGTATTGTCATGCAGTTTAAGATTCTCGTTCAGTTTGTGAGTTGTTGAAATATATTTATAAGTCTCTATCATCTGTTTTCTGTGTTGGTTTGCTACATTTACCCAGAACTAATACTTTTCTCATTACAAGTGGTGGAGGCCTGCTAAAAATCCCCAACAAAACTTGGATTAATGGATTATTACTTTTTAAAAGTTCCAGCAACGGAAAATTTGGTCCCGGATATAACTTGGATTAATGGAAACTAAATTACATTTTAATAGTTTCAACAATGGAAAATTTCGTTCAATATTTGAATTCATTTTCCTGCCAGTTTCATGTGTTTCTGCATTGTGGTGCCTTTTAATCCTCCTCCTATATTTTGATACATTTGTATTTTGATTGGATTATTCATCGTACTCTGTTCGTACATCTTTGCAGTGTTGGGTAGAAACTTTCTTGAAGATACAGGGGCAGTCATTGATTTGCGAGACAATGAGTGGGACCGCACAATATCAGGTGACCACCCACGTGCGGATGATCTCCCACGTGCGGGTGACCGCCCAACTGCAGGTGACCGCGCATATGCGGGTGACCGCGCACATGCGGGTGACCGCGCACATGCGGGTGACCGTGCACATGCGGGTGACCGCGCACATGCGGGTGGACCGCGCACATGCGGGTGACCGCGCACATGCGGGTGACCGCGCACATGCGGGTGACCGCGCACATGCGGGTGACCGCGCGCATGCGGGTAACCGCACGCATGCGGGTGACCGCACGCATGCGGGTGACCGCACGCATGCGGGTGACCGCACGCATGCGGGTGACCGCACGCATGCGGGTGACCGCACGCATGCGGGTGACCGCACGCATGCGGGTGACCGCACACAACGCACACGTGCGGGTGAACGCACACGTGCGGGTGAACGCACACGTGCGGGTGAACGCACACGTGCGGGTGAACGCACACGTGCGGGTGAACGCACACGTGCGGGTGAACGCACACGTGCGGGTGAACGCACACGTGCGGGTGAACGCACACGTGCGGGTGAACGCACACGTGCGGGTGAACGCACACGTGCGGGTGAACGCACACGTGCGGGTGAACGCACACGTGCGGGTGAACGCACACGTGCGGGTGAACGCACACGTGCGGGTGAACGCACACACGCGGGTGAACGCACACACGCGGGTGAACGCACACACGCGGGTGAACGCACACACGCGGGTGAACGCACACACGCGGGTGAACGCACACACGCGGGTGAACGCACACACGCGGGTGAACGCACACATGCGGGTGAACGCACACACGCGGGTGAACGCACACACGCGGGTGAACGCACACACGCGGGTGAACGCACACACGCGGGTGAACGCACACACGCGCACACACGCGGGTGAACGCACACACGCGGGTGAACGCACACACGCGGGTGAACGCACACACGCGGGTGAACGCACACACGCGGGTGAACGCACACACGCGGGTGAACGCACACACGCGGGTGAACGCACACACGCGGGTGAACGCACACACGCGGGTGAACGCACACACGCGGGTGAACGCACACACGCGGGTGAACGCACACACGCGGGTGAACGCACACACGCGGGTGACCGCACACACGCGGGTGACCGCACACACGCGGGTGACCGCACACACGCGGGTGACCGCACACGCGGGGGTGACCGCACACCGCGGGTGACCGCACACACGCGGGTGACCGCACACACGCGGGTGACCGCACACACGCGGGTGACCGCACACACGCGGGTGACCGCACACACGCGGGTGACCGCACACACGCGGGTGACCGCACACATGCGGGTGACCGCACACATGCGGGTGACCGCACACATGCGGGTGACCGCACACATGCGGGTGACCGCACACATGCGGGTGACCGCACACATGCGGGTGACCGCACACATGCGGGTGACCGCACACATGCGGGTGACCGCACACATGCGGTGACCGCACACATGCGGTGACCGCACACATGCGGGTGACCGCACACATGCGGGTGACCGCACACATGCGGTGACCGCACACATGCGGGTGACCGCACACATGCGGGTGACCGCACACATGCAGGTGACCGCACACATGCGGTGACCGCACACATGCGGGTGACCGCACACATGCAGGTGACCGCACACATGCGGTGACCGCACACATGCGGGTGACCGCACACATGCGGGTGACCGCACACATGCGGGTGACCGCACACATGCGGGTGACCGCACACATGCGGGTGACCGCACACATGCGGGTGACCGCACACATGCGGGTGACCGCACACATGCGGGTGACCGCACACATGCGGGTGACCGCACACATGCGGGTGACCGCACACATGCGGGTGACCGCACACATGCGGGTGACCGCACACATGCGGGTGACCGCACACATGCGGGTGACCGCACACATGCGGGTGACCGCACACATGCAAGTAAGCGCTTATGTGCGAGCATATCATTACGCAAACATAGGATTGGTATAGGTCTTGCACTTTCGTATTTTTCCGGAAAATGTACAGATTAGTACATAATTACCCAATAAATTGCATATTTGACCTCTGAACACTGAAAATTGACCCTGATGACTGTAATATCATCTAAAAAATTCACATTTACCAAACCCTACTGTATGACACCATTCATGCTGACTTCACACCTTCCATTCATGCTAACGTCACACTTCCCATTCCATAACTATAAGAAAATAGTTAAAAGTGGGCAATAGCTCTGTGACCTTTGACCTTTTGATCTCAGAGTCTACGGGACACAAATTCATGTACCAAAGAATCATAGTACAACATAGGGTTAGTTTAAATCTTGTGCTTTTTGAGTTAAAATACCGCAAAAATTTGCAATAAAACACACTTATATGACCTTTGACCCATGACCTTTGACCTCCAATTACTTTTACAATTTGTGTTAGAAAGTGAAACCCTACCCACCTATGCAATTTGTAAAGATACTAAGTAATTTCTTCAAAGATATAGCCATCACCAAAAACCTGTCTCATTGGACCTATGACATTTGACCTTTGTATCACAAAACCTTGGAGACAAAAGTTTTGGGCCAGAGGTACCCGTCCATTAATTTTGGTTGATATTTGTATTACAGTTTTTTAGTTATAAGCAACACAAAATTAATTGTTGCATACGTACACACGGACACGCATAGCACACACACGAGCGCGCACACAGACACACACATCCAACCTCCCCATCCCACACACACACCTCACCTTACGTAGTCTTTTCAGGCCTCCTCGCCCATAAGGCTGCAGTGCACTCTTTCCACTGGACCGAGTTATTTACAACTTGTCTGGCTTCTGTCCACAAGCTCCATCCCATCACATTCCTCTCCTTCTCGACTGTCCTTCTCCAGGTCGTTCTAGGACGAACAACTTTCCTTCTCCCCTCTGGTTTCCACGTCACAGCTGTCACACAGTGCTTAATAGTGCTCATGCATATCACATGACCAATCCACCTCTACCTTCTTTTTTTACTTCACTTCTGATTTTGTCATGTTTAGTGATTCTCAGTATTTCATCACTAGATATTACATATGGCCATCTGATCTTCAAAATTCTCCTGTAACATTTGAACATAAATGTATCCAGCTTTTTATTATCTGTTACATTAATTCTCCATGTCTCGCAAGCATACACGAGTATAGACTTAACATGTAGAGCCAACAACAACAAAAAGCGAATATCGCCCTCTTTTTTCTCTCTCTCGTGTTGGGTTATCATCATCAATTCGATGAACAGATTTAGTATTTAAAATCAATCTTTTTATAGTGAATCGTTAATTACTCATGACGAAATCATAAATAGAACGTACCTTCGATTCTTCGCGAATTGTTTTATTCATATTTTGTGCGCGGATTCCAAGCGATAATTTTTGTGAAGGAAAACGTGAAGTTTGGCAAAGGAGCCTACTGTATAAAACATACGATCTCAATTAACATTAGGCTTAGTCTGCCTGCACGGACAATTCAGGCTCAGCTCACTATAGTATTATATTTCATTTGTTGAGGATAGACAAACGAATGAGCTAGGAAATTGTTGCAGCAAAGACTAGATTTATTCTTGCCAAGGTGATTTCATTCCGTTACCATGGAGCCAGATAACAATAGTCAATGAATTCCATCTGAAAAACTTTCAAGCGAATGAGGTATGAATTTTTCATCTCTTAAATTATATCATCTGATTTTTTTGTCTTAATCACCACCTCAACAAATTGGTGACCCCGACGTGATAAGATCGACTGGATTAATGATCAATGATGCAATATAAGAATTAAATAATAAAGAGCAAGATGGGAGAAAATTCAAAACCCTAACCTGACACGTGTCGATACGTAAATCAACCAAACGTACAAATACCCACACAGGGAAGAAATACAAAGCCAGGGTAAACAACTTCAAAAAAAAAAAAAAAAAAAAAAATGGCGGAGGATGACAAAAAACAAGAAAAGGAATTAAACCAGGTTCTAGAACAAAAACAGGAACACCATGCAGCCCAACCTGCCATGTCAGCGGTTTCCATTAAATTACCCCCCTTCTGGCCCAATGATCCTGCCATTTGGTTCGCACAAATAGAGGCACAATTTCAAACCAAGGGTATCACCTCCCAAGCTACAAAATATGCGTATGTGGTATCTGCTTTACAACCAGAGGTAGCGGAGGAGGTGCGCGACCTTTTACTGAAACCGCCAACAGCACAACAATACGACAAGATCAAGGCGGAACTGATAATGCGCACGTCCACCTCAGAGCAAAAACGTCTCCACCAGCTGCTTAATGCAGAGGAATTGGGCGACCGCAAGCCAAGTCAACTGCTGCGCCGTATGCAGCAATTATTGGGAGAAAGAAAATTAGAAGATAGCATATTCAAAACTTTATTCTTGCACCGACTCCCAAATCATGTACAAACCATACTGGCGACCAGTGATTCCCTTGATATTGAGCAGCTTGCGGCCATAGCCGACAAAATTATGGAGGTGAATCAAGCACCCACCATAGCGCCAGTACAGGCACAAGCACACACAACCGCCTCCAGTGAGATTGAGGAGCTCCGGGCAATGGTATCTACCTTGAGTGCCCAAGTTAAGGAGCTGTCAGATGGACTGACCCACAGAGGCAGGTCACCAAATCGGTCGACATTCAACACTGGCAACCGCCAACGGTCATCCTCAAGGCAACGAACGGCCAAATTCAACCCTCAAGGGAGGCTATGCTATTACCACTGGCGGTTCGGGAAAGAGGCAAAGAAATGCCAAGACCCATGCAAATGGAAAGAAGGTCCGCCCCCAAAAGAGAACGCCAGCGCCTAGCGGCGACGAGGACGTCTGGTACATACTTAGGTCGCCAATTTTATATAAGAGATAAACGCACCGGGGCGAAATACCTAGTGGACACTGGGGCAGAAGTAAGTGTTTTCCCGGCAACAGCAGAAGACAAAAAGAAAACACACACACAAACACTACAGGCAGCTAACAATACTATAATAACAACTCATGGCCAACGATCCATGACACTCGACCTTGGACTGCGTCGCATATTCCCTTGGGTTTTCATATTAGCAGACGTAAGGACTCCTATTATTGGGGCTGACTTTCTTGCCAACTTTTCAATTTTGGTAGATGTCAGAAATAAGAAGCTTATAGATTCACAGACTACTTTACAAGTCAATGGAAGTGGGTCGAACGCCAAACCACTTAGCCCCAGAGTCAACACTGCCACTAGTCAGGAGTATATCTCCAAGTTGCTTCATGAATTCCAAAATATTACGAAGCCAGACTACCAGGAAAACGCAATAAAACATGATGTCACCCACAGCATCATCACCAAAGGTCGTCCCGTCACTGCAAGACCACGTAGACTTCATGCAGATAAGCTGCAAATAGCAAAAGACGAGTTCAACCATATGTTACAACTTGGCATCATACGCCCATCTACCAGTAATTGGGCATCGCCACTGCACCTTGTCCCCAAAAAGACAGGAGACTGGCGCCCTTGTGGCGACTACAGAGCTCTTAACAACATAACAGTGCCTGATCAGTACCCGATTCCGCACCTGCATGATTTTTCAACTGTACTAGCAGGGAAACAGGTATTTTCAACCATTGACCTCGTCCGCGCTTATCACCAAATACCAATCCAACCAGAGGATATACCAAAAACGGCAATCACAACTCCTTTCGGCCTCTACGAGTTCGTCCGCATGCCTTTTGGCCTCCGGAACGCGGCACAAACGTTTCAGAGGTTCATAGACCAAGTTCTAAGAGGTTTGCCCTTTGTATTTGCCTACATCGATGACCTCCTTATAGCGAGCAGTTCCAAAGAAGAACATGAACAGCACCTACGTACACTTTTTCAGAGACTCCAGGACCACGGCGTTGTTATCAACCCCACGAAATGTGTCTTCGGAGCAGACTCAGTAAAGTTCTTGGGACATCACATAAGTCCCCAAGGAATCAGTGCCCTCACAAGCAAGGTGGAAGCGATCAATGCCTTCTCCGAACCAACAACTCTCAAGCAACTACGGGAATTCTTAGGCATGTTTAATTTCTATCGCCGTTTCGTACCACACTGTGCACACATATTATTACCATTAACAGACATGTTAAAAGGGGCATGTAAAAATGCAAAAATCACATTCAATGATGCTCAACGGGAAGCGTTCAGCCAGGCTAAAGCAACCTTAGCAAGGACAACCTTATTAACACATCCCCTAAAGGATGCACCACTACATGTGTCAACCGACGCATCAGATGTGGCTGTCGGAGGTGTCTTGCATCAAACAATCGATGGACAACAACGACCAATAGCCTTTTTCTCCAAGAAACTGCAACCAGCAGAAACCAAGTACAGCACATTCGGCAGGGAACTCCTTGCAATTTATCTCTCAATTCGTCACTTCCGCCACTACCTGGAAGGACGCATATTTTTTGTCCTGACTGATCACAAACCCATAACGTTTGCACTACAGGCAAAGCCAGACAAACATTCGCCAAGAGAAATCAGACAACTCGATTTCATCTCGCAATACACCACAGATATCAGGCACATTAAGGGCACAGACAACCTTGCAGCTGATGCACTTTCAAGGTCAAGATTGGAACAAATTTCAACAACATCAACACCGACACCAGTTGTCGACACCAACAAAATCGCGTTAGCTCAAACGACGGATGACGAGCTGGTCAGCTTACGAAAATCATCGTCGTTACAATTAACAGATGTTCCAATACCAATGTCCAAGCAAACACTCACATGTGACGTGTCCACAGGCATTCCACGACCATATATTCCGTCACCATACCGAAGACAGGTATTCGATTCAGTTCACTCATTGTCACACCCAGGTACAAGAGCAACTAGAAAGCTAATAACAAAGCGTTATGTCTGGCCAAGCATGAGTCATGACATCGCCAAATGGACGCGTCAATGCACCAAGTGTCAACAGGTGAAAGTACACCGCCATACCAAGCCAGTTTTGTCAACAATACCACCAGCAAAGGCACGTTTCAAGCAATTGCACATAGACTTAGTAGGCCCATTACCGCCTTCCAGGGGCCACGTTTACCTTCTGACCATCATCGACCGTTATACCAGATGGCCAGAAGCATTACCTCTGCCAGATGCCACTGCAACCACCGTAGTCAATGCACTACTTCACCACTGGATTGCAATTTATGGCATCCCTGACACCATAACTACTGACCGTGGTGCACAATTTGAAGCGCATCTCTTCAAACGCATCGGAGAACTCTTCGGCTTCAGACGAATTCGCACCACCTCCTACCATCCAGAGGCAAATGGCATGATAGAGCGCTTTCATCGCAGATTAAAAGAAGCTTTGAAAGCAACAGACAACCCGTCTACATGGTATGACTCTCTACCAATTATCATGTTAGCTCTGCGGAACAATCCCAGAAGAGATTCAGACTGCAGCCCTGCAGAACTCCTCTACGGTGAACCACTAACAATGCCGTGTGACCTAGTTGCAGAACAAAACAACCAAGAATGCTTAGATCCTAGCGATTTTGTCCACAGGTTGAGACAACATATGCCACGGTTACAACCAGTCCTGACAAGACCAGCGAAGCGTACAAGCTTCCTTCCAAAAGACATCAGCAATTGCTCACATGTGTGGATACGCACTGACCGTGTGAGAAAGCCACTAGAAGCGCCCTACTCGGGGCCTTATAAAGTTTTAAAACGTACGGAGCAATACTTCACGCTCAAAATTCAAAACAAGGAAGACAACGTTAACATCAGTAGACTTAAACCAGCGTATCTTGATGACGACTTCCAAACACCCAACGAACAACCACCGCGCCAAGAAACAGCACCAACCACCCTGAGTACTCAATTAAACAAACAATCACCAAACACCAACAGCAAACCCGAAACAAACGATAAAAAGAAAGTTACGTTTTCAATACCACCAAAACAAACTCGCTCCGGCAGAACTGTCAATAAACCTCAAAGGTTTATTCAGACATTGCAACCAAAATGAATTAAAATGTAAATTAGACTATAGAACATCGATTTTCATGTTCATCAACCTTCAATCTGGAGGGGGCTAATGTAGAGCCAACAACAACAAAAAGCGAATATCGCCCTCTTTTTTCTCTCTCTCGTGTTGGGTTATCATCATCAATTCGATGAACAGATTTAGTATTTAAAATCAATCTTTTTATAGTGAATCGTTAATTACTCATGACGAAATCATAAATAGAACGTACCTTCGATTCTTCGCGAATTGTTTTATTCATATTTTGTGCGCGGATTCCAAGCGATAATTTTTGTGAAGGAAAACGTGAAGTTTGGCAAAGGAGCCTACTGTATAAAACATACGATCTCAATTAACATTAGGCTTAGTCTGCCTGCACGGACAATTCAGGCTCAGCTCACTATAGTATTATATTTCATTTGTTGAGGATAGACAAAAGAATGAGCTAGGAAATTGTTGCAGCAAAGACTAGATTTATTTTTGCCAAGGTGATTTCATTCCGTTACCATGGAGCCAGATAACAGTAGTCAATGGATTCCATCTGAAAAACTTTCAAGCGAATGAGGTATGAATTTTTCATCTCTTAAATTATATCATCTGATTTTTTGTCTTAATCACCACCTCAACAGGTACTAGGTACACAACACAATGCGCGTACGCACTATTTTTCGAACAATTCAATTTTATTTATGGGAACTTGGATTTGAACATAAACACAAACTGTTACGAAAACATGTTACAGAACAGAAAACAAAATAGCAAAGGCAAAATAGCCAGAGATTGATGTTTTTCATTTCAGCAATGTTCACTTTTAATACGAAAGAGGCCAACACGTGCTAATACGCTCTTTGTTTGTTTACTATTCCTTGACCAGTGATAGGATATTTTCCTGACCGTGCGTGGTACACATGTATACTCTATTCAAGCTGTGTTGTATCACCATTTTCAAAGTGCGCCTGTATTAAATGGATCGTTCCAAGCGTATTTTTAGCGCACAAAAATAGATCAATCCCCAGGAGAAAATTCCAGTTGGAACTAGCTAAAAATCATAACTGGTTCCAGCTGGGAAGTGTTTTCCAGCTGGAAATGGTATTTCCCAGCTGTGAATGATAATTTCCAGCTGAAAATTGTTTTCCAACTAGAAGAATATTAATAATGTAATAGGCGGAGTCACATTCATTGACATCTAGAAATGTTCATGCAGAAATAGAGACTGATAACTGCATTAATATTTATATATTGAAAATTTATATGATTAGACTAGTGTCCATTTACTTAATCTTTGTGGTTTCATTCCTTAGTAATATTTTGATTTGATCATTTATGCTGATATTTATTTTTGTTTTTTCTGATGAAACTACGGAAATAACTAAACATGAAGATAGATCATACTAATCATTTACATTTTGTCTCCTTCAGTTGTGAATGATTGGCAAGAGGTAGTTTGGACAAAGGAAAGTCCTTCATCTGTTCATAAACCTGGTTCACCAATTAAGACGGTCAAATAGAGCTTGGTTTGGCGCTAGGATTTTGATCAATGCTTGAAGGGGGGGAGATTTGTCTCATAGGGAAAAATTCTATTGGACAAAATGTCTCTATACAAAAAAATTGGGGCAAGTGGGGAGGGGAAAAACGATTTCGTGAGGGGAGAGGGGCAAAGCGATCTCGTGGTGGAATTAAAATTGTATGAAGAGTAAGTTGCAAGTTTAAGATACTTAGGCTTAACGTTACTTAGTTTACTTTTTGTTGACACAAGGCAGACTAATTCTTAAAATAAATTTAGGCCTAGCATCATTGTAAACTTTCAATGACCTCTATGATCAGTTTTTCACATAAAGCCCAAACACCACCACCACAAAGAAAAAAGTACAGAATTGTGATTTGTAAATTGAATTTGATCATACATTTTAAATAAACTTACATTGGCCCAATTATAAAGATGACTGGTAAAAAAAAAAGGGCTTCAGCTATCTCATAAAAAGCCCAAACACCACCACCACCACAAAAAAAAAAAAAGAGTACAGTAAACAAAAAAACATCAAAAATCTTGACCTATTCAGCACCACGACGGGGGAAAGTTCTCCGATTCATGTTTTTGTCGCCATCTTTCTTAGTCACCGCACATTTGTGATCAACTATTAAAACGTTCGCAAAAAAGGTTTTAGGATGTCCCACTGAACTGCAGGTTGATTTTTCGCTGACAACATTTGTATTGTTCATATAATTTTATTAAACAGTTTTAGTGTAATAAAAAAAAAAAACTGTGTGCGAAAAGAAATGAATAAAACATCAAGAAATGTTTAGATTATATAATTGTACTTTATAAGTATTATCTTAATTTTGTTCCTCGAATAATCTAAAACATATTACCCTCGCTAAAATGTTATAGCCCCGATAGCAGTGTTTTGAACTTTGACCGTACTTTGGAGAGCTCGTCAGACGATTTTTACGGGAAGAAAAGTAGTCCAGTCAATTCTTCGATAAAGTAACTAAAATCACCGTACAACAGTTTTTGAAGACATGGATGGGCTTCAAACATCATTGTGGGCGAGAAAAAAAGGGGTAAAATGGTTTCGTTTTCATAAAGATAAGAAAACTAAGATTTTAACACATTGTTTAAAACAGTAGAGCAGGGTATAGGTTTTTTGTAGTTCCCTCAGACGGCCAGCCACCACATAACGGCAGCCATACTAACACGGCTTCATCAGTCCGATGGTATGGCGGGGAGTACTACGTGTACTGTACAATTTTGAACATTTTTCTGGTGGTCATAAACTTATTAAAGTGGCGTCATATGTGGCGGGAGAAAATAGTAATTATCGGAAAAGGGTTTTACGCAGAGGCGTATATGAAGTGAGGGGGATTCTGATTTCACCTTCCCAGTTGGAAAGTAAAAATGAAAGAAAATTATTGGGAAATTTGGTAAAATTATTGGAAATGTTGGTACAATTATTGAAAATTTTGGTACAATTATTGGAAACTTGTGTAACTTTTTAAAAATTTGGCAACATTTCCTGAAAATGAAAGATTTTTTCTAAATATTTTTTGGAAAATCGAAAAAAAAATTCCGAAAATTTGAGAAAACTGCGTGAAAATGAAGGTAATAGAATAAAGGTTTCCAAAAATTAAAGAAAATTAAAGAAAATTAAAGAAATTTCTGGAAAACAGGAGATTAAAGTCATAACCAATTTCAGAATAAATTATTTTTCACCGTTTATTTTTCTTATATGATGTATAGTATATTGTATACTGGTATATCCCGCTACTTACATTTACATAAGAATTTAACAGGAAGGGGGGGTTTCCATGACTCCCACTGAATACGCCACTCATCATATGACATAAATCTAAAATGAGAGAAGATGCACAAGCAGACAAGATGCGCACGACAGTGAAACTAATTCATTACTAAATTTGGAGCTCCGAAATGAAGATCATATAAATACTGATACCACCATTTTTATTTCATACTGATGATTCTTTACAGGTTAATTATGTCATTAATTTTTGTGACAGAATTTTCAACAAAGCTTGAATTGAGTGATAATATGAAAATTCAAGTTTCACAGAAACACCAAACTTGACCCCCCAAGAGAGATTATATACAGTATTTATGAAACAATACAAGATAGCCTGTTATCAAACTGCCTCTGTTTGTACCCACATTGAAAGTAGCCTTTTAGTGACTTCTTAAAATAAGTATAGCACCTATTTTTTCGCACCTTGATACACAACAGTAAGTCTACTGATGTATTTTAAATAAACTTAGTAAAGCTATATTTAATAAATAAACTATTTGCAACTAGCACGATGTTTAGAAATCAAGTTAAGCAACCTATCATTTTTATTATAATGCAGGATGAAGGACATACAGCAAACAGAGCAAGATGTTACCATATAGGCCTAACCTTGCCATAAAGTACCGAGGACCAAAGAGGTATCTATGAAAATGCAGTTTTACCAAAATTCAAAAGCTATGGCAAGTACAATAGTGATCATTAAAGTGGTGTTATATGACATAATCCAAAATGAGAGGATGCATATGATGGTGAAGTAAAAAGGGTGAAACTGTTTTTTTAGTGAATTTAGAACAAGGTTTGACATGAAGATGGTAAAAGACACACCATGTTTATTTCATGATGCTGATTCATTTAATGCGGTTGTAGTCTTGTTGAATGTAATCATATAGTTGTGACAGAAGTTGTAACAAAGTTTGATGTATAAATGTTATTTGTGATCATATGGAAATTAAAGTTTTATTGAAACACCAAACTTTGACTCCTCAATGAAAATAGGGAACTTTCTTTTATTTATGAAACAACACTAGAAAGCAAACTGCCACTGATTTAACCTACATTCAGTTTTTGTGTACACAGTTGTGTTAGATATTCCTCAGAAATCAAAACTTTGCATGATTCACCAAAAAATGTTAAAAGTCCTTTAAATGGCCTATTCAGGTACAGTATAAACAATTTTCAGCATGCAAATTTGTTTGTGCTTAAACCTGCTATTATCAGACAGAATATACTGTACATGTACAGTATATGTCAGAGATTAACAGTTCTTTCTAAAACTGTTTTATTATTTCTACTGTTACCTACTGTTTTGAAGCTTGTAGAAATGGTAGGACTGATTAATGGCCATGCCTGGATTTTGATGCTGGGGTCAAAAAAAGGTACAAAAATTAACTAATGCCAACAAATACCTTAAATTCTAATTTTTGTGAAATTAACTAATGCCAAGAAATACTTTAAATCATAATTTATGTGAAATAATTGTGATATTTTCAAACATTGAAACAACATTCAGTTTTGCATAACTCTTTTTGGTAAGCAATTTCTGTGGTGCTAATGGCCTTACATTTAGTATGATAAACCTATATATTTCAGAAGTACCAGATGTATATTCAAGAAGAGTTGCCCAATCAGACTTGGAAAAAAAGAATGAAATCGTACCATACTGTACCATTCTTTGGAATGCAATTTAAAATTGACAGTACCCTGGAAAGTGCTGAACTTTGTAAGCTATTGCATGAAGATAATGTTGACCAAAAGAAATATACCAATTTGATGAGTGGAGCGATTATGTATTTGTTGAGAAATGTTTTATGTATGGCAGTTTTATTTCCATATCTTCATACTTGTTGCATTCATCGGAAACCTTGCTGTGAGTGAAAATAATCAACACAAAAATATTCATATAATTCTTCATCATTTCATAGCAGATAAAGTGAATGTCTTACTATTCATAAATCTTTACCTGCATGGTGATGTATGCAATATGTACAATGAACGTTTCTCTTGATGTAGATAATGTTACATGCATTCATCTTTTTGACACGTAGTTTATGTTCACAAATAGTGATATTACACAGAAACATTTCAGCAAATGTGTCTGTCTGTAGTATCTCTTTTCAGTGGGGGAAGGGGGGGGGGTGGTCACATCCATATGTAAGGCATATATTTATGTGCCACCCAAGCAGGTGCTATTTTACATCATTTTCATAGTGCCGATGCCTTTTTTGCATCATTTTTTATAGTGCAGGTGTCTTTTTTTATCATTTTCATAGTGCAGGTCCCCCAACAAAATGCATTTTCTCTGCACATTTTGTACTGCTGGTCTATTTTTACAATATTTTCGCTGAATAACTCGATACTGCAGGGTATCAAAATTAACTTCTTTGATACAGCGGGAATCAAAATTGTATTATTACATACTGCATGTACCAAAAAAAGCTGTCATACTGTGGTTTTCGGTTGATGGGTTGCACATCCCTAAAACTTTTAATATGAAGAGCCCCTTTCTATGAAACAGAGTGCTTGTTAACCACTTTGAATGTCATATTTAAAATGCGACTGAAGTATATCTGTATGAGGCTGTGAATGTCCTTACACTGTACACAAATAACATATTCAGTTAATTGATCAAACTTAAAAAACAGGTGATAATACTTCATAGTTTGTGTATACCATTGGGCGAATGGAATTAAAACTATTTTCATTTTAACAGCCACAAATTATAATTTAACAATGACCATCGGAAAAAGAATCTTATTAGACAATGACAATTAGAAGCTTTGAAGTCATTATTTGAACTTAAATGAAGGTGTACATTTAATTTAGATGAACCTTAATAGAAGCATATTAACCTCTGCTACAAGTTCAAAAGAGAGTAAACATGCTGGTTTTGATTTAGCAATTAAATAAATTTTAAAGTGGTTCATCACCATCTTGGTCATAAGCTTAATTTGGTTTTGGTGAAATGTGGATAAGATGTTAGAAGCCCTGCAATGAAGATAATGGGGATGCACAACTATGCAGAAGGAATTTAAACTATGACACGAAAACAGAAAACAGTGAGATGGAAGAAATATGTCATGAGGGATATTCCATTATGACCAACCAGGGAGCATGATGCAACTGTTT
>JAIGNY010000988.1:497500-655000 GCA_020152595.1 Chiridota heheva | reverse complement strand
CCATTGTCTTCATGAAAAAAATGCGCCTGTCTGGAAGGACATTCAACGGAACGCTGTTAGGAAAAAAATTTATTGAATATATCCGACCTCCCCATAAATTGAAAGTCAAGCAACTATCAAGTTCCGTTATTCATTGCATCTAAAAGTTCCATATTCTCTTCAACTGTCAAATTAGGTTATTTAAGAATAGTTTGTTTGATATCCCTAAACAAAACAATTAAATATTCTATTTGCAAAACAATTCTTTCAATCCCATTTGAAATTTTCTATACTTAAGCGTATAAATAATAGGGTTACAAATCAGATTTGAAGCAGTAAGGAAAATGCTAAGTTTAAACCAAGTAGCATTAAAATCAAGGGATCCACCAAGATTAAAATAAAAGTAGGCAAGTTGATTTGGTGCCCAACAAATTGCATAGATGATGGAAACTATAATCATGGT
Organism: Chiridota heheva; assembly: GCA_020152595.1. Taxonomy (NCBI): domain Eukaryota; kingdom Metazoa; phylum Echinodermata; class Holothuroidea; order Apodida; family Chiridotidae; genus Chiridota; species Chiridota heheva. The sequence continues at coordinate 654,558 of JAIGNY010000988.1, read as the reverse complement.
ACTAATAACATTTTTCCGGATTCGTTGATTGGTGTTGGTGTGAGTAGTCGCCGTGGTCAGTGCAACGTTATCGCTGTTGGATAGATTTACACCAGACGTAACGTCGGTTGATACTCGCATTGACTGTACTTCTTCCGTTGGCACGGTCAAGTTCTGGCTGTTGGAACCGATAGATGACACATTTTTCACGACGGAGCGTTGATTGTTGGATACTGATGACAAGCCTGGACTTACCGCTCGGACGGGACGCAATGCATTTAATATGGATACATAGACAAAGGTCATAATAATAAGAGGAATAACCAGAGTGTAGAAAAACAGAACTGTCCCGTGAACAAATTTAAACCCTGAATCGATGTAAGAACGCTTACAGTCGCCATCTTCAAGTTTCCTTTCAAATGGTATGTTCATTTCTGCGAAAAGGCCTACAATCCATCCAATGCAGCATATCACAAGGACTTTCCATTCTTTGGCAACGTTGCGGTACCAAAAAGGTGTCACGACTGCGAAATACCGCTCGAGAGTAAGACACACCAAATTAGCAGTTGACACCTTCACAACTGCCCAGTAGAAGTACCGGCTGTACAGACAGTGGCACAAAAATCCAGCCAATAACGGTGAAGACTCGGTTACATCTTTAAAGTTGTAAGTTGGTACAAAAGTTAATATCAGTAAAATGGATCCAATGAAGTCTATGAATGATTGATTTCCGATAAAAATATTAGTTATGCTTCGTAGGGATGGTATTTTAACGAAAGTTATTATAACAAGACCATTACCAATAATCCCAATGATGCCTATAACAATATATAGTATCTTTGTGATGATGGCACTTGCATCAGCAGTTGTCATAGGGGCCTGGGTTTGGATAATGGGGTCCAGAGAAAAAGTCGTGCCATCCTCTTGGTTCAAATCTAACATAGCATCGATTACTGCTGACGTATTCATGGCGTCTATTCCAAAAAAATATGTATTAAAAAGTAATATCAAAATTTTACAATCATTTTAAGCTGAAACAGTAAAAGCCATGATTCCTTAGACTATAGGTCAGCTGCACATCCACAGAAAGTTTCACTCCAAGGTACAAATTTCTTACATCAAATTATTAAGAAAGACAAAAAGAAACACTAAAACATTTTTACTACACAATGTTAAATAAAACAGAGTAACATCACTGCAAAAAACACCTCACGACGAAAAATGAAAACAAATCTATCCTGGTTTTTAGAGATGGACAAATATTCTCCAATAGAAAGTTTCACTCAGTTTACTTTGAATGTGTGATCATGCATCTTTCTTCTAGAAAGCGAAAGTACTGAAGTAAGTCAAGTTATTGCTGTCAATAAAAGAAGGGATTTTTGATTGGACGATTTCAGTTGCTCGATTTACGAAAACGCAAGGTAGCATGGGCTCAATTACAAGTTGATGACGTCTTTGATAAGATGCAGTGGGAGATACTTGCCATCTAAGACGTTCAAATAAGGTTTTGGATAACAGCTGACGTAGGAAATGTTATGAAAGTAAGGTATATTCTAAAGCGTATTGTTATTTGTTAGTTTAAATCCTTGTTGGATCAAAAAGCAAGTTTTTGAATATTAGGGCAAATCTTATAAAAACAAAGAATGATTTGCCGGACCTTATTAGAAAAGGGTTTCCAAACTCGTACTGGGTTTTAGAGGAATATTCCCATGTCTTTTTTGTAACCTTTCATGAAAAGAAGAATTTTTTAGAAACAATTTAGTTCAAAAGTAATTTTGATATGTTATTTTTAACATATGTATTTATTACATTGCCAAATATATCCTACTTGAATAACTTTTGGAAAATTGTTTCTAATCATACGAAAACAACCAATTAACGTTAAAGAAATACATATACATTTGCAATGGAAATTGCATCTATGTCATCATCAAACACAAATTCATAATACTGTGCAAAAACTGTAAAATGCAATTGGGAAATCCTTAAAAATCTACTAAACGGAATATGATATAAACCTGATTTTTGTACCAAATTGGCTCTAGAAATACGCTCTTTCAAATACAATTTTACAAAAAAACATGGAAATATTCCTATAATCTATTTCAAACACAATTTAAAAAAATATTGATTTATCACATGTTGGTGACCTGCTTTGAGCAAAAATGACATTGAATTGATTAAAATGTCAAGGCTATGCTTACTTACTTACCGCACTCTTCTCCTCACTGTGGCGATTGAGGCTTCATTTTGTAATTAAAGGATTAAAAAGCAAGTTTTGTGAATATAATTTATCAAGGCTAATGGCGTTTAAATGGAAGTGCTGAATTTGAAGATTAAAACATTTTGAAGACCCAAACTCACAGAAGACAGAAATTACCTTCTTTTGTAAGCGGTACGAGTTGTTTGCTGAATAAATTATCTTTTTTACTTCAAATTCGAGTCAACCGGTTTTGCAATGTAAGCTAGAAGTAACTGATAGTTTGGTGACATTTATTCTTACCACAAGATCTTTTATTGTAAATTCCCTGAGTTTTCTTCAGACAATTTAGATCTTTAAAGATGTTACAACGCTAGAAGAAGGAGATTGCATACAGCGATGTAGTATACGTTTTCTACTCCTTCAAAATATATGGATAACGAAAGAGAAAGAGATTTAAATAATGAACAGAGGTCTTTTAATTACAACAGTAGCACCTGTAGTTTTCGAGTTATGGGTCAAAGTTTGAAGAATTTTAAATAGATTTACAAAAAATGATGCATGAAGGAGAAGACTGCTTAAATTCTTTAAAAGTGCATTCACTTCAATTAATTACTCTTTTATCTGCTTTGATGAAGGGTATGGTGGAAATTCATAATCACATTCAATTGCATTCAACTGCTCCCTTTTAAATGTTTTCTCTACCTGTCCATAAATATTTAAGTATTTTGTCATTTGAGTTACGACTGTGATTTTCCGAAACATTTGGAGAGGATAAAATATCTGGATAAGTTGTGGTTTTGTTTCTTTCTACCTGAAATAAAGTCTTATTAATTGTTTCTCATTGCTCAGAGCAGTGGAATTCATCCTTTATCTACTTCCACAAAAAAAAGGGTGCTAAGTCTTAAGCAGATGAAGTAAAACATTTAATTAAATGAACAGACAGACAGAAGGACAAGTATGTGACAGCTCTCACATGCACTGCAAATATACCGGACTCCTGATGCGTCTTTTCAGTGTTCTGTTTGTTGCCAAAATGTTCAAATTATGCACACGTGTATTCTACATCAGGATTATAGATGTTCGATATCTTACATTAGCGTCACTCTCTAATGAACACCATGCGTCAATGTGTTCTTATAAAATATGATACGATTCTAATCACCAGCTTTTACGCTGATTTTAAGTAGCAGAACACCCGGTGTTCCCGTGACGTGGACGCGTCAACAAAAACATGTTCTATGTTCTTAAGTTACATACAATGTTACAATTCCCGGCATGCATTGTCACATGTCTCGCCGCGAAAACAAAACGCGCGCTTGCTAAGCTTAACAACAACTAACGTTACATTTCATATCAAACATGTTTCATAGCCATTCTCTGTTACGTTACGTGTGTGACGAGCCAGATATGGCCCAGTGGATCCATAAGATACCCCGGGGGTACACTGGGGTTATTCTCTGTTACGTTACGTATGTGAACAGCAAGAGAATAGCCCTTCAGCGTTTTATACAAACTTTTGAGCTGGGTGTTTGCTTTATATAGACTACATAACAGGTAAATTATCGATTAATCTTATCCTGAAATTATAGTATTTGTATTTTGTTATTGTTTTGCATCTAAATACGCATCAGTTAAATTTATCAGCAGACGGAACTGGGAACAGATTGTGTTTAACATTTTCAATTTGAACTAAACAATCACAGCAGACCTGGCTTAACGTTATAAGCCTAGTCCGGGTTAGGCTGAGGGTTAATGGCTAGGCCTCTAATAAAATAAACATATCTAGACGTCCATAGCGCTCCATCGTCTGTACTACATGAAAATGCATTACTTCACGGATAATGACGTCAGTGCACATTCTGATAGTCCAACTTGAGGAAAGTAAAAAGTATGTTACATTTGTCAGAACAGCTGAAAGTCCAGACTTTCATTCAGCACTGCGCTCGTTCTCGCCATTGCTGATGACGTCGATGATACGTGCACATTCTTTATACCCAGGTGAAATGGTGATTGTAAGGCCGTACGTAAAAAATAGGTCAATGCCACACGCTGCCGGAGACGTATTTCCTGGGTAAATATTCTGAATTCAGCCGTGGAGTTGTGATTGGGGATCAACGTACTATTTGCAACAAAAGGTCAGGGGATATCGTAAATAGTCGTCCCGCTTTTCCCAAGTGGAACACCTTTTTTGACTTTTCAATTTTTGAGCTTTTAAAAAGTTTTAAGATTTCCAGTTTTCATCTTTTCAGCTTTTGGTAAAGTTTCAACTCTAGCGTTTTTACGTTTTCAAGTTTTCAGTCTTTGACAAAGTTTAGCTTTCCCGGTTTTGGTTTTTTTGGCAATGTTTCAAATTTAGAGTTTCCGACTTTTCCAGTTTTTGTCTTTTAGCAAAATTTCTTGAGTTTTGATTCTCTAAACGTTTGAACTTTTGTGGAGATTTAAACTTTCTGGGATTTAAAAACTGTTTGGTTTTTAAACTATTCACAATTCAACTTTTTGAACTTTCAATGTATGTATCGCGTTTTCAAGTTATCGCTAATTTAAAGACTAGGCCTACCTTTTTCAGCTTTTATAGTTGATTTGCTTTCAATTTTGTAACATTTGTTAAAGATATTAATATGTTTACATTTTAAGATCTAATTAAGATTTAGAATCTTCATATATTGTAAACTTTGCTGTTTGAATGTTTCACATAAAGAATAACTTGTTTATTGATGTTTTTCATGAATGACTTTAAAAATCTATAGATTTTGTTTTTTCATTGATTGAAGTTTTCATGTTGATTTTTTTCATCGATTTCTAGATTTAATTTGTTCCAATTTTGTATTATATTTTTTCTTTATCACTCACGTTGTTTAGGTTTCAAAGTTCATTGTGTTGTTCTATTGATTTTGTTTTCGTTTCCAAAGTTGATTTTCATGTTCTATTGATTTCGCTTTCGCTTCCAAAGTTGATTTTCTTCTTCTAATTATATAATTATTTGTTTTTCATTTTGACTTTGTTTTTCAATTAATTTTGGCGGCGATTGCCGCCCATAGACTTATGTTTCAATAAACTCCTTTACGCACTTCATTCAAAGTTTGATTCAAAGTTTAGAACCTACTTCTCAAGTACTTACGAACTCTTTGGTACAATCAAACACACTACTAACACTAAATGGTTTGCGAAAGCAGAAAATCTGTTTGAGAAAATTGCGTCTTTGTTAAAGGCCTACGGTCGTGCAAATTCAAATCTTGTGTCCGTTCATTTACCTTTTTCTCTGTCTGTACTGTGTGTGAAGATTGTGTGGTGTATTATTTTTTGTGCTATTCTTTATCGTGCGACTTATGTGTTATATTATTTTCTTGTACGTGGATACAAAAAGCCCACCCAGTTACAATTTTGACTTGATTCATAAAGATTTTACCTTGCTGACGTTTGCAAATGGATTTTCTCAAAAAAATTCTTCAGTTCTTATTGATTATACACCGAAAAATTGGTGAGCGTTTTTTCCCTGGATTTGTAAATGATTTTCTTTTGTTCATCCTGTACTGCATCGCATTCTGCAACTCTATTTTCATATATTTTTTTGTTGATGCGTTAGCTCACATCAAACGCTTTGTATTTTTACAAATTTAGAGCTTTTTCAATGAAATGCTGCCTGTGCCTTTACTTTGAACATGTGCGATTGGAAATCATTTTGTTTCAAGGTTTCATCACACTGTGAATTTTAGTTGAGTTTTCAGTTTTTATCAACTGTTTGAATTTAATTCGTGGATTCCCGTGATCTCTTGGGACAAATTTTTGTCCAAGTGCATTTTCATTGTTTCCTTTCATAATTGTATATTTATTCGCATGGATGACGTCATTGAATTCTTTAAACGTTTTTTTTTTTTTTTTTTTTCAAACTTTTTTTCAACCATGAAGCTGTTAACCAACTTTTAAGTTTCAATTTGATTAATCAATGTCCAAGTTCACTTAACTGTTTATCTGTTTATATTGTGGAGATTGCCGGTTGGTACAGATGTCAGTCTGTCAGATGATGTTTGATATTTGAATGAATGAAATACGGATGCTTTTGCGGTAATTCTTCATGATCAGGAATTACATTTTAAGCAAGACCGAGTCTTTCTTCGTAACTATTGGTTTTGGGATATTTTCAACTTAATTTCATCAGGTTCTGTAGGTTGACATATTCCTGATATTTATTTCGGGATTATGTGAGTCGATGTGTTCATGATATTTATTTCGGGATTATGTGAGTCGATATTGAGGGTTTTCAATGGTCGATATGTTTACGTTTTGAGGTGTTTATCAGTTGTAAAAAATTATTAAATTTTTATTGAGGATGTGTGACTACTTGTATTGGGACCATTTTTTTATGTCACTGGGAGGTTATAATATTTATGAGTGAGACACGTGACTCGACGAATCATATTTATTGTTTTATACAATTTCAACTCGTGAAGTTTGAATAAGTTTTTTTTCAGGCGTTGTTGTATTTTGAATATCATTTTCAATTGGAATTTTTTTGTGATTGGATCAGTTGCTAACGGTTTACGTCGTTTGATGTAGTGGTCAATCTTGTTCAAGATCGAGTGTGGGCGATCTTGTTCGAGACCGAGCGTGGCCGATCTTGTTCGAGACCGAGTGTGGCCGATATAAGCTACCATCACAGTAAGAGGAAATGCTCTAACAGACCATTACGTCAGCTGCGTAAACCTGCGGCTTCACACCTTTCTGATGCTGGAAATCTATTTTGCTGGAGGTAAGGATCCTTGGATCTTTACTCTCTTCTCCATCAACTTGAACAGTTGGACAATATTGACCAAGAACATTAAGTTTTTGTTTTTTGTGGACACTTACCAATGCTTTGGATTGTTTTATATTAGAGTACGTGCCGATATAATTCAAGGCTTTTCAATTTTTAACTGGCAGTGATGCTTTGAGTTGACCAAAGTTTACACAGATAGATATTTGGCGTTTTAGCTTTGCGCAAAGAATTGCTAATGAGTGGAATGGTTTGCTCGAGTGGGTAGTTAGCTCCAATTCTGTTCACAATTTCAAAGTCATCTTTGATAAGTTCTTTACTAACTCTGGGCGTCTTTGATTGTTTTTGTATGTGGTGTTAGTTTGGGCTTTTTATGGGGTGACAAACCCTTCTAAGCCCGTCATCTTGATATGTTATATTCATACTTCTTCTTTTGCAAATTGTTTTGTTGCTATGTAATGATTTTCGCCATTGAGTTGCATGTTTTACATGCCTTGTTTTAGCTTGTGTCTCTTCCCATCTTGTGTTATATACTTTCCAAATTTCGCACATTTTGTCTTTTTTTTATCATTATATTTTCTAAAAGGGGAATTTTTATTTTAGTGGGAAGACATGTCAGGGAACATTGTATTTTTTTAATCTGATTGGCAGTTTGTCAATCTCAGAACTTATTCAACTTTTATTCTCACAGATCTCATTCCGTAAGCCAAGTAGTTTTTAATTAAGCGTGATTTTTATATATTGGAAACCCAAATTTTCGACGCTCCCATGTAAAATAAGATAAAAACAACACCTTTAAATTGTTTTAATTAGTGTAAATACGATGGCCAGACGATGCGGTGAGGTAGTTGCAGTTCTTACTGGTAGTTGAACACTCGTAGTTGAATAGTCGTATTTGTATGCAGGTTAAGATTCTCGTTCAAATGTGAGTTGTTGGAATATATTTATAAGTCTCTATCATCTGTTTTCTGTGTTGGTTTGCTAAATTTACCCCAGTACTAATACTTTTCTTATTACAGCTTGCAGTGCCTTTACCACCGTTGTTTGAATGGTTGAACGGGAGCAGTTGCATATCAGCAAAAGGTTTTGAATCTACATCATATCAACATTTTATTAGACGGAGAAATGATGATAGGACATAAATTTAAATGATTAAATTAAAGATTCTGAAGCTGTCTTCTCTTTCATCACTAACAACTTTTGTGAGTTTGTTTACTAAAAATTCTTCACACCTCGATTAGCCATAACTCGGACACCATAGGTGTTGATTTTGTAATTTTAGAACATTTACAAAAATTCTGATGAATTTAAAATCTTTATTTTCCATATATTTTTAAGGATTAGTTCAGTGGTCAAGCATGTCATTCTTATATGAAAGAGAACATCAGACGAAACAAAATGGTAAGAAAGCATTCAAAACTCTTATTCCATTCAGAACATATTAAAGTTTAAATGACTGGTATATTAAGTCTACTGTGGAAAGTTGGCGTCCTCGTCCTCACATTCTTAACAATTGTTAAATGTATTCTAAAGAAAATTTATTAATCATTATCCAAATTATGTTTCCTCAAACTTTCTTCAAGTGGGATGTTATAAATACCCTTCCTACATTTAGTTTACAACTTTTAACAGAATCCATGGTTTTTAAGCCACAATACCGCAGGATAAAATATGATAGAATACATATAGATTTTAAGGAATCTGAAGCTATGACATCACAACTAATCTGATTTCAGTCGTTTCTACACAAATAATACCAAACTTTAAATATAGATAACTCCTTTTCAGCAATATTTTTTTCTTCTTTCAATTTTGTTCTTTCTGTGTTGTTTAAATTACTCTTTGTTACAGGACTTACTTTTTGCATAAGCCTGCAAGGCGAGAAAACACCGTTGAATTATTTTCCTTTCAGGTCAGACTTTGTTTCAACTGTTCAAGTTTTTTAAGATGACAAGATACTAGGATTTCAAAGCCATGTAGTATATTGATGCATTGAAAACACTGCACAAGGATCTCTTATTTCGAAAATTCTTCACAAGAGGTGATAAGTCTCTATCACATTTCCCCTCAGAATATCTCTGATTTATTGTTTCCAATCTGCCGATAAATAACCATTGGCTAGACAGCTAGAAGGATAAAATATACGGAAGAATAAATTGGTAAAGATGCTAAACCCCCTTCACCAACTTGGGTGGCAAACAAACTAACCCCTTACCATTCCACCCACCTCTAATCAAAAAAAAATGTAAACATGATAATATTATCAATAATGATAAACACAGAGAGCAAGCCACATTGACAGACTGGGAAAATATTTTGAAATATCACTCGGAATTTTTACAAAACTTTACAAAACACCAGGAGTTGAAAAATGTATTCCATTTTTATTTCCAGACAATAAGAATTACTCGACTAGATTAATCTCTCTTTTACATATGGAAATTTTGGTGTTGAGGACTTGGATTATATAAATAATCATTTATTCTAGAATCTCTCAAATTAAGAGAAAGATATTGTCCAATGATATATTCAGAAGTGATTGCCGCCGTGCTGCTAACGTCACTTCCGGTTTTCCAACTTCCCTATTAATTAGCGAAAAATCTGCGATGCTATCGATCACACATCCGCCGGACCGAACATAGGGGCTTACATTGCGTTGTCGATAACATCACATATTTCTCGCAATCAATAATGTAATTGAAAACCGGAAGTGACGTGACCAGCTCGGCGGCGTTCAAATCTGAATTTATTTATGCGACGATACCTTTCCTTGAGGAATTCTTTTTAGGAATTGTAAAACACTCCGGTAGCATGTTTATTAATGGGAACATAAATGTTCCTATTAATGGGAACATTTTGCTACATGGAAGCCGCCATTTTGTGATATTTCCCATGATCATTTGTTATCCTAACGTTAAAGTCTTATGCAATCTTACATTTTCAAATTTGAAATACGTTTGGGAAAAATATCTTTGCTAGAGGAAACTTAAAACTTATGAAAATACCTTGATAACTGCCATGACTACAAATTTTTCACTCCTATTTGATATGTTCACCACGCCGTTTTCGAAATAATAGACAATAGAGCTAGGCTTTTAGGCGCGAAACAGCCATTTTGAAAATCCAATTTTTTTCTTCAACGCAATGATTTTTAATATTTCAAGTGCATTAATTAAAAAAATGACATTTTATTGCAACATCTGAACAATATAGCTGCATGACTTCAATATTCTCGTGTGTTATAAATGTTCCTATAAATAGGTATGCTTCCGGACTGTAAAACTGATAGATATAACACACAGCGACATAGTAAACAGATAGACAAACATATATATACACGCGCATATACACCGACGATCGCCATCGCCAATAGAACTTTGAGTCATAATTTATGACTCATTAATAACTTATGGCCCCATAACAAAACTTTAATTTACTCATAGCTCATAAACTCATGCCCACTTTTATCTTCAGGAGTTTTTACGTTCGCCCACTAGTTTGTTGACTTTGTGTATACTAGCCTTGGAAAAAAAATTAGGTACATTTCGCCCGAAATTTACCCATTTGTAAAGAAAGATATTACTAGAAAATTTGATGACTTCATTTACAGACATAGGCCTAGAAAGTTTTAGAAACATAACATAGGGTCATTTTCAAATGCATTTTGCAAAACAATAATTGACATCGGAAAATGTTTTCCTCAAAAGACCAAAGAGCGTGGAAGCTCTTTAAAAGGCTTAGTACACAACATAAATGTGACATACCTGACGAAAAGCCTGAACGATGCAAGAAACATATATCTGGGAGAGTGCCCATCAATTACTTGTCAATATATAAAATGTCCGTTTTATATTAATTTAACAGTTCGGGAACTCCTTGAAACGACGAACTTTTATCTTCTTCGAAATGGACAACTTTTATCTTCTTCGAAATGACGAACTTTTATCTTCTTCGAAATCGACGAAATTTTATCTTCTTCGAAATCGACGAACTTTAATCTATCTTTTCTTCTTCGAAATCGACGAACTTTAATCTTTTTTGTCGACGAACTTTTATCTTCTTCGAAATCGAAATCAACGAACTTTGATCTTCTTCGAAATCAACGAAATCGACGAACTTTTCTTTTTTGATTTTCTTCTTCAAAATCGAAATCGAAATCAACGAACTTTTATCTTCTTCGACGAAATCGAAATCAACGAACTTTTATCTTCTTCGAAATCGCTATCTATCAATCATATTCGGTCGCGCAGCTTGGCTGTAACGTCACACTATCATATTAGATGTTACACAGGCGTTTTCGTTATGTGTGATCGTTCTCGGAAAATGCGGGTTGACTGTCCGTACACAGTGATATGATAGCATAAGATGAACGTTGCTGTTGGGCAGTATGCCTACAGCTAGATTTACCACCGTTTTGACCGTCGTAATTTCTTTCACTTTATCCCGTTTCTGTATGCTGCAGCTGACGTTGTGTGATTGCTGCATGTCGTTAATATTGTGGGTCTATATATGCAGGGAGCTAGACTAATAACTACTGATTGACAGCCCGGTGTTCCGGTAGTTATTGATCACACCCTATGGCCCAGGCTCCACTTTTATCTTCGGGAGTTTGGCGTTCGCCCACTAGGTTGTTGACTTTTGTGTACACTAGCCCTGGAAAAAAAATAGGTACATTTCGGCCGAAAATTACCCATTTGTAAAGAAAATGTTACTAGAAAATTTGATAACTTCATTTACAGACTAATCCTATAAAGTTTTAGAAACATAACATAGGGCCTATATTTGTTTCAGCAGAATTCAAGGTGTAAAAATACTATAAAATAAGCTACCAAAAAAGCGCACAAAATTTGTTACAGCTATCGTTAAATCAATGGTAACTTAAAATTGCATAGTCTTTGTATGGGTCGTAGTTGACTGTGTGAGGCCAGTAAGAAAAACCTGAGGCTTAACACAGTACACCGAAGTTGACAAGTGTTCGACTGTATCGACAAAAATTATTCTGCCGTGTGCACAAAGAATTAAAACAATATCTTCAACACATCCCATACAAACATTGCACAATACGTACGTACACAGTGATTTGATATTAAACGTTAATGCTGCGCAGTATGCCTATAGCCTGACAGTCCTAATGTTTCGATAGATTTATTCTGCTATGTACACAAAGAATTCAAAAATATGTATCTTCAACACATCCTCAGCAACAGAATACAAATTTACGCTACTGATGATAATGTAAGAACCAAAACATTGAAATCGAGCATTAATTCACCGGTATATTGCGTGCCAACGTTAATTTACGCGTTTTTAGTTCATATAGAGTGGTTCGTGGCGACTGCCAGTGAAGCAACTGTTTCACGTCCAGCAGGCGTTAGATAAATTTCTACAGGTTCGACAATCCCATGTTAATGCTACATATATGGCGCAGAAGATAAGTATCGTGGGTAATATGGCAAGGTGGCCGCTCATGAATAATAATTTGTCCTCAAATTCGAACGCAATTTTTGTCTTTAAAATTAACGAATCCTCCAAACTGGTAAACGTTTAGTTTTGCAAAGATCATTTTACAGGAAAAAATATCTCGTTCTTTTTTCTCTTGTCACGAAAGAAACTTATCCAATCAGGAATTTGATATAGATTTTCAATTTTATTTTTAATTTAATTAAGATTTTTCAAACGTCAAATTTTCAATTTGATTTTTTATTCATTATGAAATTTCAAAAAGTACAATTTTAAATTAAGTTTGGAATTGAAAAAAAAATCTTGCTGATGACTTATTTGATTTATTTTCTGCTTTTTGAAATTAATGAGTACAAATATTGCAATCATTTAGATCAGACGTATAAGAGGCTTTCGAAAAGTGTGGGGGCGCACGACTTCTTAGGGGCACTTTTTATGTCATATGCGTGTTCCCCATCCGATCTGTAGATCAAATAAGTGAGCCCAAATCAACAAAGTATAGTAAAATAGGCACTTCATTTTTAAAAAGGGCACTTTTCCAATGGGGACGCATTCCTGCCGTACATGTTATTGACACAAGTCACCAATCAGTTTCCTACTATTGGGACACTAATTAAGGGGCACTTTTTCATTTTCAAAAGGGGCACTTTTGTCTTTTTTTTAAAGTGGTGGACACGTGCCCCCAGTGCCCCCTTCCGGTTTTGCCGCCTATAATTTAGATTAAAAGTCGAAAAATCAGAAAAAAATAAATCACGATTGGGAAATGTAGATCATCAGCTGAGTAACTTTTGCATTCCATATCTTCCTCAAATTTCCAATTTTAAGGAGTCTTTGCGATACTGGTCTCATGATGTGGTTTCTTTGATGCCTGCAAAGTTGCCGATGTGTAAAAATATTTCCCCCAATAAATTTTGACCCCCCGGCCCTTATTTTCTAGGAAATTTGGGCCCCCAGACAATTAAGCCGTAGCCATCCAGTCAATTTGGTCCCCCATCACAATATAAATTATCCGCTAGAAATTTGGTCCCCGGTCCTTCTTTTCCTAGGAAATTTGGTCCCCCAGACCATAAAGCCGTGTCCATCTAGTAAATTTGGTCTTCCATCATAGAAAAACAGTCTGCGCTTATCAATACAGGATGCAATTTTATAGGCTACAAGTTTGATGACCGACGTTGATGCGGTGTTTTGAAAGCAAACAAAAACAGATTTTCAAAGCTTCAGTTTGAATTGTCTACATTTGCTCGAGGTGAACAAAACGAAAGAAAGTTATATGAGAGTTGTGTCAGTATTGTCATACCTTAAAAATCCAGATTTGATCTTGTAAGAGTTTGCTCAATTACGCAACATGGGTTATCAGGTTATATTGTGATTAGTGTCAAGTCTTTGCTGCTGACCACTTTGCATAAGGGTCTTGCCGAATTTTATCTATGTATTGATTTCTGTAAAATAAAAAAAACAGTACATTGTTTGTGGTCAAATTCTGCGAGTACAGCGGCGCTGTATAAACATGACTAATTTCGGTTTTACCTTATCACAAAAAATAATTGAAGGAACCGTACAGACACACCAGTAAATCGCCTAGTAAAATCAGTCCGTGGCAAATTCACTAGACGTTCCTTAGGAAATAAGGACCAGGAGGCTCAAATTTACAGGGGGGAAAATTTAATATCACACCGGCGCTGCTTTACCTTTTCGCCCAGAACAGTTTCTCGTACTGGTATTGAGTGTTGCACTTGTCTCCATGTTGTTTCTTTGCTGTCTGATGAAAGAATTAATCAAACTTTAACTATATTTCCTTTTTATGTTCCTTTTTGACCAATCAGAGCAAAGCAATAATGACGTCACAATAAAAATGGTGGCGCTCTTTCTGTATCCAAGGTGTTGTTTCTTTGCTATCTGATGAAAATGAATCAAACTTTGACGAGGTTTTTTCTTATGTTTTTTTTTAACAATCAGAGCAAAGCAATAATAACGTCACAATGTTATTGGTGGCGCTCGTTTTGTATAGAAGGTTCAGTGCGGAAACGTCTACGGCTTAAAGATCCGTTTTAATGATCGTATACTTAACACGGACTTTTACATTGTTTCTTTCCAACCAAGCATCAAAAGGTTCTGGCATGAAGGCGTACATTTCTCCATCTCTGTAAAATCTGCAACTGAAATTTCGCAAAACCTTTAACATTGCCTCTGATCCTTCCTCGTAATTGAGATAAAACACAGGTGCAATACATTGGATCCAAGTGCTTTTTCTATATCCAGTTTCAGCACTCGAACAGTACAATTTTTCGTACTCTGTGGATTTTTGAAGGAGACTTTTTGCAAGCATAGGCCACCATAAGCGATTCCACACAAATGCCTCTTCCTCGTTTAAAATACCCATGGTTGGTTTCAGACCTTTCAGAAAAAAATGAATCAGCCTAATTCTCGTTTACCTTTTATTACTAACCTTGGTAGGGCAAAGATGACGTCAGTGTTGGTGGTGGCGCTCTTTTAATAAGCGTACGGGAGGGTCGTAAGATTTGCTTGGATGACGAATTTGTCGTAGACCAATCTGTAATCCTTGGTAATGGATCTGGTAAAAACTAAGCCTGACCGTCTCTCCTGATGCTGTGTGAATAATGGACAGGAACGATGAGTTCTTCGTCGTCTTCCCAGGCTCGGCCTGGTCCAGGATCCACATGATATACCATGTTGACCATCGCCTCGAAGTTGACAGATTGAATGGCGTTATGGTCCATCGTAATGCCTCTGAATTTACACTCCCCTACGACGACAACGCCTATTCTAATCGAACGTACTTTGCAAGCGTAGATCTTTTTTGGCCTCCGGAAACAAACTCGGTGATGTAGCTCCCGGCACCGTAAGGTTTCTCCAGCTTGTCTGTGATGTCGCCGAGAAAGTTGCCGAGGGGTGGATTGTAGGTTCCGGGTCGGCTGACGTAAATCACGGAATCCGTGTTAAAGTAGAGGACGCGCTCCTCCAGTGGCGGTGAACTTGTCGTGGAGCTGCACGTATTTCACTTCTTTCGATATGTCCGTCACCAGCTTGTAGAATCTTTCAAGAGTGTTGACAAATTCCGTCTTGGTAAGTGCACTTCGCTGTGCGAACTTTCTCTAAAAGGAGTTGAGCATCAGTTTAGCCAACGCTCGCTTTCCCTCATTCTTGGCAATGTTGGTGTAGCCCAGTCTGATCCTTTTGCGGGCTTCGTACTCGTCGATGTACAAACAGCGCTGTTCTTCGATTTCGCAGCCTGCTGGCCATCCGCTCGCTTCCTGTTTCATTTTCAGAAACGTATCGATGTAAGCCGTGAACAAACCAGCCTCTTCCGTTTCAGGATCATACTGCACCATCTCCTTGACATGCCACACCTCGTCGATATGTTACACCTTGTATCCCATCGCTACAGCTTTCTGTAACTCGCAGCTCACCTACGTACCGTGAAGAGCTCGCTGTTCTGCGCGGTGTTTACATCGTCCTTTGGCCAGAGTCTCTGCGCAGGAGGCACACAGCGGAAACATGAGTCTTCCTTGACATCGGACCGGGATGACGGGGTGGTACAGACCACGAGGAGGTAGGACGGTGCATTTGATTAGTCCTTCGTAGTCACGCACGTCCATCGTGTCCGGGGTTTTAATGATATCCGGATGGCCAATTTTTGAAAACGCACGGGAAATAACCCTTCTTCTTTTCCGTCAACCCGAACGTCTTGGGAAACGAAGGGAGTGCAGCAGGAATGTAGTTGCATGAATCGATGATCCTCATGGTCGTGACATCTTTTTTTCTTCTTCATGGGTTTTTCTTTCAAGATGATGCTCATCAGCTTGGCTCCGTTCATCTCAACGTTGGGGCACATTCCAATGTTATTCATGTGGTATAAAATAAAATGACCGTCGTATTCTTTCATGTTGTGAGCGATAGCGAGCTCGCTTTGTTTTCTGGAGAAAACAACCAACTGCCAAAGTCTTTTTGAGTGTTTCTTCCCGAGAATACGTGTTCTCGTTTACCACATGATGCACAGTCTTGATGGATATCTTCGTTTTGGATACATTTTTAAGAAACACGATGTGCTACATAATAGTTTGGCACGTTTAGATATCTTCCGTTGTCAAGCTTGTCTTCCTACATACATTCGAAATCGAAAAAGATGTATTTCAGAGGAAGGCTTTTTTCTTTCATAAGCTCGTCTTCAAGGCTGAGCATAGTTTCTTCGTCGTAGTTGACCTTTCCTCCTCTATTGATTGTTTGCATATGTAACAAAGATGGGCATACGGTTGGTGATTTTCACAATTTCTGCAGTATTGTTGACCGCATTTGTGTTGGACTTTGACGGTTATTCCACATTTAGTGCAACGACGGATGCGTTGGCAGATCGTGTGTGGTGCTGTTTTGGTTGTGGGTTTGATCGTGACTTTGCTTCTTTTTGGGATCCTCTTGTGATTTGCAAAACATGTTGGACTCTTGAAGAATTGGTCGCAATCTTCACAATGTATCCATTCGGTCAATTGGCATTTCTCTTTTGTTGCATTGAAACAACATTCGCAAACCTTGAGGCAACGATGGTGGTCGAAGACTTCGAACCCTTTATCACAAATGTCACCTAAGTAATGGGTATCCAGTAGTCCGGGAAGTAAAGTGACCATGTATGTCAAAATGATTGTCATGGTAAAAAGATAACGTTTTTTGTACGAGGATGTCCTTTAAATAAAAACAAGTCGTGTGGGTTTGTTGTAACGACATTCACTTGGTAATCGGGTAACACGGCTTGAAAACGCTCTACTTCTTTCAATCCACAAGGAGCCATGGCAACGACGCTCGTACTTGTAACTCTCTGGCGAGTCTCGTTTGCTCATATAAACCTTAACGAATGTTGTCTTAGTTGACGGAGTTGTCGTTCTCTTTGTCGATGAGGGCTTTGGCGGTCACGGCAGCTCGGTCTAGACAGAGGTGGTTTTGTTTGTGATACGGATGATAGAGTGTTTTTTTTTTGGGTCTAGTCTTTTATGTTGACACGTCCATTTCCTCGAAGCATCTCGATGTGATTCACTCTGATTTTAATGTCTGCGTCGAGCACAAAGGCAGTCTTATTGGTTAGAAGACGATGTACGCTCACCTGATCTCTCCGCATGAGTTGAATCCATATTGGATACTCCAGACTGGGTGCATGCATCTCGAAACCCACACGATTTCGAGCAGCGAAACCTTCCACCAGTTGTTCGATGAGACTTTCACAAACTCATGCAATGCGTTGACGATTTCCTCTTCTTGATTAACCTGTCGACCAATTCTCTCCCCGTCGAACCGCACAACGTGCCTCTGAGTTGTACCTGGGAATCTGGCGTTTTTGGTCTCCACGATGCGGTAGCAACTCTCGACGGTATTTTTTCATCGTTAGCCTCTTCGTCGTGTTGATCAAGCTGTTCACCTTCATCGTCGACATCCATAGCCTCGGCCATTTCTTCTTCTTCATCTGGTTCAACTTCCATAGCCTCGGCTTTCCCCCAACTTTTTTTTCTTCAATTTCTTCAACAAGCGGTAAAAACTCACGAACGACGGGTAATTGTAATAATTTTTCGTCTGGAATGTTTTCAACATGATTTACAAACGTGTTGAGTTCCAGATTAAGTCCCCTTTCGTCTCCTTCAGTTCACATTCCTGGGAGTCGATATTCCATTCCTCCGTATTGATTTGTGCATCCCAATTCGTTAAATCTGCCATGTTTTGTGATTTAACATCCTCCTCCAACCCATTCGGCAATTTCCAACGTTTTCGCCTGTAAAATGATTAAAAAGTCACATCGTCCATGAGTGGTGCTTGTTTCCAAAGTCCAGCCCTAGTTGAACAAATCCACCATGCGTTGGACCATGATCTATTGATTGACAAGTAAAGACAGATAATGTTGATTTGTTGAGATCAAAAAGTAAAATGACGTAATTCCGAGGAATTCACGCCAATTTATATCATTTGGTACGGTGCCAAGATGTCCGCACCTACATTTTAAACTTCTGTCTGATAGTGACTTCCATAATCTATTTATAAAGTAGAAGGTGACTTTCATAATCTATCTGGCTTCAGGATGAAGGTGACTTTCACAATCTATTTACACAATATATTTTGCTTAAACTTGGGATTGATGGACGGTGGTTACAGATTGTTCGAACTACTAGAATCTTTTTAAAATATGAATAGGAAATTATCAGTTTTTCTAAGAAGATAGGAAATTATCATTGTTTTCTAAAAAGATGATATAAGGAACGACATAAGTTTAATTGGAACATTCAAGAGATGGAGACGTTGGATGGAACATTACATCATCCTTTCACTTGTAATGTCGCAGGACTGACAGGATGTGAACGCTGTTGGAACGTCGCGAGCAATTAATCGATCCACCTACTGAACGCGTGTTTTGGTTTTACGCCGAATACCAACCCGACTTTAGCTCATGTCGAATTCATCGAAGGATACCTGGTGAAGAAGAACTGAAACGATTGGATGCAGGTTATAGGAAGCTGCTTGTTATCGACGATTTGATAAGCGAGCTGAATCCCGTCGTTACTACGTTGCTCACGAAAGGCAGTCATCACCGTGACCTATCTGTAGTACTTCTCGTACAAAACTTGTTTTTTAAAGGTAAACGTACCCCTTGGTCGCAAAACTCATTATCTCGTATTTTTCAAAACCTTCGAGATGCTTTTTCTATTAATCATTTGGCTCGCCAGATGTTTCTTGGTCGCTTGCAATACGTCCGAGAAGCCTATGCCGATGTCACGCGAGAGTCATATGCTACCTTTTCATCGATTTCACCCCTAAAACGGCTGATCGATTTCGTTTGAATACCGGGCTCTTTGATCGTCGTTACGTGTATTTACCTCGATAAAAACTAACATCGTTGACTTTTATCTTCAGTTGACGTTATGGCAACCTACGGCAAAGTGATGAAATGGTTCGTTGCAATCTTTTGGATCTTTAAACCGTTCTTTGATTTGTGGATGTGTGAAGGACATAAAATACCATAAATTTGTCCAAGTGGGGTGCGTTCATTCGTCATGGACAAATAGAGACATGAAGAGCCCTATCTCAAAGCAATCGCCGAAGGCACTGCGAAACAACGTCGTCACGTGTTGGAATACGCCAGTAATCAACTGCTGCATTGTCTTTGTGAATGTGCATTGAACGTCTCTGAAGGAACGGTGAAACTGACTCCTTCGCATAAGAAAGCTCTTGTAAAACATCGACGCAAGTTGCTGGTTTTGGCTTGTCCCGACCAAATAAAAACATCAAGTACTTTGACAACGCGGCTTGGCAAAGTTTTTCAAAAGATTATTGTACCTATATTGAAACAACTGCCGACTTTACTACCTGCCGTATTCCACTCCTTTGAAAATGCTAGTCGTGACTCCTGATCTTCTGACACGGCAGGCGCAGGCGTTTGAAGCTCCGGAGAAAATCAAACAACGACGTAATTGCCAGCGCGCCAAAAGCATTACGCGGTAAAGGAGAACAATTTGCCAGGACGGTGTTACATGAGATGAAATGGTCGCCTCGCAGGGAGTTGATCGTCGAGGGTCAAACCGTACCCGGGAATTACGTGGTAGATTAGTTAAACGATGCGATCCGCTTCCGAAAAACTTTCAGTCCGATTGCACGTAAAGCGTTTATCAAAGGATTATCACGGATCAACGTTCCACAAGACTTGGTCGGTAATAGAGAGATGTGAAGAAGAAGAAGAAGAAGAAGAAGAAGAAGAAGAAGAAGAAGAAGAAGAAGAAGAAGAAGAAGAAGAAGAAGAAGAAGAAGAAGAAGAAGAAGAAGAAGAAGAAGAAGAAGAAGAAGAAGAAGAAGAAGAAGAAGAAGAAGAAGAAGAAGAAGAAGAAGAAGAAGAAGAAGAAGAAGAAGAAGAAGAAGAAGAAGAAGAAGAAGAAGAAGAAGAAGAAGAAGAAGAAGAAGAAGAAGAAGAAGAAGAAGAAGAAGAAGAAGAAGAAGAAGAAGAAGAAGAAGAAGAAGAAGAAGAAGAAGAAGAAGAAGAAGAAGAAGAAGAAGAAGAAGAAGAAGAAGAAGAAGAAGAAGAAAAAGAAAAAGAAAAAGAAAAAGAAAAAGAAGAAGAAGAAGAAGAAAAGAAGAAGAAGAAAAGAAGAAGAAGAAGAAGAAGAAGAAGAAGAAGAAGAAGAAGAAGAAGAAGAAGAAGAAGAAGACGAAGAAGAAGAAGAAGAAGAAGAAGAAAAAGAAGAAGAAGAAGAAGAAGAAGAAGAAGAAGAAGAAGAAGAAGAAGACGAAGAAGAAGAAGACGAAGAAGAAGAAGAAGAAGAAGAAGAAGAAGAAGAACCAATGTGTATGCCAAGAACTTCTCTTTCGATCGTTACCGTCTCAGAGACCAATACGCAAGACCAGCACGACGGTTACATTATCGTAAATGGCATTGACGATTAATGACAAGCCAATCTCGTCGATCTCAGTGCTTACGTATAGTTTAACAAAAGAACAAAATGGTTGTTGACATGTATAGACCTATTTTTCAAAATCGCTTGGGCAATACCTCTCAAAAAACAAATCAGGAGCATCGCTTTTGTCTGCATTCCGAAAGTTAATCAAAGATTCAAGGCGTTTACCGCGGAAGCTGCAGACAGAAAAAGAACCTGAATTCTATAATTGTCAAGTACGGACCTATTTGAAAGAGCAAGGTGTAAAACTCGACGGAAAACGAAACCAGAGCCAGCGTGGTGGAAAGATACAACCATACGCTTAAAACCCGAATTAGGCGCTACTTCGCCGCGAACAACATTTACAAATACGCCGATGTGCTACCCAAGTTTCTTGTCGCCTACAACGGTGCTCGTCATCGCAGTATCAGACGGGCTCCGAAAGATGTTTACGAACGCAACGAATTGGAGGTCTGGGAAGCTGTATACGGTAGGTCGTCAAAGAAGAAGAAAGATGTCAATAAAACCTTGCAAACAGGAGACCTTGTTCGTATGAGTATGGTCACACGGCCATTTCGCAAACACTATCTGCCGCGATGGACCGAAGAAGTATTTATCGTCGACAAAGTGATCCGGCGTCGACCCGTCGTGTATGCGGTTAAAGATCTCGAAGGAGAAGAAGTGGTCGGTACCTTTTATTGAGAGGAATTACAAAAGATCGGTAAATAGGAAATAGACGTGGTTTATAAAATCGAGAAGATTCTTTGATCACGAAAGCTTAAAGACGGAACGAAAAAATATCTGGCGAAATGGTACGGATACCCTTCCAAATTCAACAGCTGGGTCACCGATGTTGTTAAATTGTTAAGTCGTTTGACAATACCTTCATTCAAGTGTGAGACGTTACCATGGCTAAATCGTTTTACGTGACGCTGCCGAGCAATGACTCCATGAATGTGTGTCCTAAAAACACAGTGACGGAATTTTGAAACATTCTTTTAAGACATCTACATCTCGATGGCGCATAAGAAGTCCGTTTAGCGAGTTTCAGCTACCCTTAATCTTGGTACCAGATTTGTGCTGAAACAAGTGAATGTTTTTGGAGACACGCAAACCAAGAGACATTGATAAGATCGAGTTGAATCCGTTAAAAGAAGTGATTAACGCTACCATCGGAGAGAGAATGTGTTTACCTGAAAACGCTTGAGGGCTGCTGAACTTTGCTGGAGACGATTATAACGGACGTTTGAAGATGGGTGCTGCGAATGGACGAGTCGTAGTACTCAAAGGAAAAATATGTCAGAAATTCGAATGTGACGATTTGTACGGTGAACATTCTTGGAAGTCAGAGAATATCGAACACCTGTTTGTCACACTGACATCTTTGCTCCTCAAGCCGTAAGATTTCAAGAAGTACCACTGTTGGAACAATTCGGAGTTTTGACATTGCTCGCTCGAGGTCAATCCGTAGAGAATACACCGTCGATCATCGCCTATTATCCCGGTAACCAAAACCCCATCGATTCGATCGAAACTGTTATCCGCGACAGAATGGGGCAAAACGTACCATTCACAACAGGGAGGTCAATCCTTGTCGTCAACAACCTTCGACTCTCTTGTAGGAGAGAGATATATAATGTTACCGCAGCTGTCGTACTTCATTATAGGTCGAGACGAAGAAGATCATGGCTAAATCGTTTAACGTGACGCTATCAAGCAATGGCTCCATGAATGTGTATCCAGAAAACATACTGACGGGATTTCGAAACATTCTTTCAATACCCCTACTTCTCAATGGCGTATGGGAAGTTGTTTTAACGAGTTTCAGCTACCCCTATTCGTGGTAACAAATCTGTAACAAAACGAGTCAATGTTCTTTTTGGGTGGCAGGAACGGAAATTGAGGAGAAGGTCGACTTGCAGCTCTTGATAGAAATAATCTTGACATCACTTTTCACCAAAAATACTTGCCTGAATCAAATCGAGATTTGCATACTATCGAAAAGACCCCCAATTATAACGGGCATCTAAGAATGCGAGTAAAATGCGGACACGTTGAAATACTCCGTGGAAAAAACTGTCAATCGATCTTTTACATTTTTACACAGAATGTGATAACTGCTCGCTATCTTTGGAAGACGAAGAACATCGTACACCTGTTTCTGTACACCAACACCATCGCTCCTCAAGCCGTAGGGGATCAAGAAGTGCCGTTGTTACAACATTTTGGAGTGCCGTTATCAAAATCTTGGGATCTGCTTGTTAACATGACACACCGATCATCGCTTATTATCCCGCTAATCGAATTCCCATCGATTTTATCGAAATTGTTATCTGCAATGGTACGGGGCAAAAAGTGCCATTCACAACAAGGAGGTCGATCGTCAGGCTGCATTTTCGTCAACAACGTTCCTTTAAGGGGAGAGTATATAATGTTGCCGCATATGTCGTACTTTTCATTATCGCTCGAGACGAAGAAGATCAAACATCATTGCCGACGGACGTCTACCGTGTTTATCGGGCCGGGAAATCAACGAGGCTACGGTCTCGGGGGAATGCTTTTGGGATTGTTTAGGATGGCCATATCGTTCCTCAAGAAAGGAGCCTTGAGTTTAGATAAAGAAGTTGGAAAACAGGCTTTGAACACGGGAACTGGTATTCTAGGAGACGTGATGGCCTGAGAAAACATCCAACGATCAGCCGCTCACAGAACAAGAAAAGCAGGTCGACGTATGAAACAAAAAGCCATGACTAGTGCTAAAGAAGCATTGTCCCGATAGATGAGAGGAGGAAGAGGATAAAGAGGACGCGAGAAAAGGATTATAAACCGTACGGCACAAACACGAGCCGTCATTACCACGAAGGATACGGATAAGAAAGCATCTCGTCTGACTCGCGGCCAATTAGGTCTGAAGATACCGTTTAGAAGAAGAACCCCACCGACACCTAGCAGCAGCAGTAATCGTAGCAGCAGCAGCAGCAGCAAAAGCGGTCATCGGAGCATAAACTTTTCATTTAGGTGATTCGCGTCTGAACTCCCTCAGGCGTCGACAACTCGTTTCACAATTCTCTCAAATTTCGGCGTACACTCCCACATCGTATTACTCAGCATAAAGTATGATCAATAATAAAAAGAAGAAGAAAAAAAAAGAAGAGACCTCGTAAACCACAACGTTGTTAATACCAAGACGACCATCGCCTTTTCTCCCGTCTCCCGGTTAACGCGCACACCATCGTCATTCGGTTTATCTTTGCATCGGCCTTTAGATACTCCAGGAAGCACGATCTTACCTCCCACAGTCTCGTCCAATCCTAATATTCGTGGATTTTTGCCTCTCCGCAATTGTACTTCACGGCCACACAAGAAACGCTCGCGATCTGGACAGCTGGATGCGAACCGGCAAAACGAAAAGCCAATCGTGACATGACGGACAAAAAAGCGTTGGACAGAAAAGCGAGGTATGGTTTAGGAACATTGGCCCGATACGCTGAATAATATCCACCGACACGACCGCGGTCCAGCTCACATCGCCTCAGTCCGAGTATCCGTGCCCGAAAGTCGGCCTTAAAAAAAAAAATCGAATCGCTGACAATATGTGGAACCGCTGTCCTTATAAGGAGAACGACAGTCTGATTCTGTGTTCATTAGCAGCTCGGCTCTCGCACCGTCAACATGGCTCTCGTTCACGACCACTCCATGCCTTGCGCCAAATCAGAAATGGAGCTGGTTGGTGTTCCTCCAAAAAAAATGGTGATCAAAGACAGCGAATACGTAAAATACCGTCCTTTCGGAGGATTGAACTCCACGGGACCGATCGAGTTCCTCATTCCCAAGACAGAAAGCAATTATCTGGATATCAACAACATTCAATTTTACGTCAAAGTAAAAATCACCAACGCAAACGGAAGCGATTGCGACGCCACCAACGAGGACGATGAAAAGGTGGATCCTGTCAATCTGTTGTTGCATTTGAGGTTTTCGCTACCAGATATCAGCGACTTGACGCCGACATACCCTTACAGAGCGATGATCGAAACTTTGCTCAACTACGACAGAGAAGCCAAAGACACACATCTACAGTCTCAATTTTACTTCAAGGACATTGCAGGACATATGGACTCCAACGATGTGACTGTCAATCACATCGCCAACTCGGGGCTTGCAACACGCTTCGTTAAAACAAAAGACAGCAAAGTGTTCGAGATGATGGGACCCCTCACTCCGACATATTTGCTCAAAACAACGTGTTTTTACCGGTGTGGAAGTACGACTCAAACTGCATCGAAGTAAGAACTCTTTTTGTTTGACGTTGGTAGCTGCAGCTGCCGACTTTTGCGTGATTATCTTGGACGCCATTCTCTACGTGCGAAAACTGACGTGCAGCGACACTCACGTGCTCAATGACCTCGTCACCCTCCACAGAGAACCGACCAAGTACAAGATCCGACGCACCATCATCCGAAATATCACCATACTGGCCGGAACCCAAGATCTACAACAAGACAATGTATTGCTGAGCGAGCTACCAAAGAGGATCGTGGTTTGTCTGGTGGACACGGCCACTTTCAACGGCGCCTACTAGAAGAATCCGTTTCGATTCCAATATTTCGGATTGAATTATCTCTCGCTTTACGTCGATAATAAACAGTATCCTTCCACGCCACTCACCCCCAACTTCGAATCACATCTAGCTCTCCGCAGTTACCTTCAACTATTTTCGGCCACGGGTCGTTTGTACGGCGATGAGAGCATGGACATTACTCCGACGGATTTTCTGGACGGTTACACGCTGTTCGTTTTCGACCTGACGCCTGACGGATCCCACGGACAACACAACACAGTCAACAAACGAGGAAATCTTCGTGTGGATTTCAAATTTGCAGAGGCATTGGCTTCCAACACCAACCTTCTCATATACGCCGAATTCGACAACATCATCGAAATAGATCAAAACCGCAACATCATCTACGACTTTACCAATTGAAATCATGAAGACGTCCGATATTGTTCGAGTGTTGGACAAAGACGCTTACACGCGATGGCTCGTGTGCGACATGTTTGACGGCGTTTATGCCGCAGATCAGTTACATTCACCTTTGCAATGTCTAAGTGTCATGGTAGTCAACACGGATCCGACTTGGATATCGTGTGATAGTAAATTTTTCCCCCCGTAAATTTGGGCCCCCAGACCTTATTTCCTAAGGAATGTCTAGTGAATTTGGTCCCCTCCGGACTGATTTTACAGGTAAATTACTGGTGTGTCTAAAAAGTAATAAAAAGTGATAAGCTAATACAACAAAGAAAAAAGAGGCGTGCTTTACCCAAAACGACAGTGAGATTTAGTATGAAGGGAGAAGAAGGGCTTTTTTTGCAAAAGGGGGTTGCAAAAGGGGGACAAGTTGTTGTCTCCAAAACTTATAGGAAAGAAGGGCGTGGCCAAATTTCCTAGCGGACCGTTTTTACTATGAAGAGGACCAAATTTACTGGAGGGCTATGGCTGAATTGTCTGAGGCCCAAATTTCTTGGGGAATAAGGGCTGGGCCCAAATTTCCTGAGAGGAGGGGGGGGGGGGAATGTACTTTTACACTGTCATTGGGTCGCCATTTACGTGCCTAAAGTCGGTCCTTGGGAATATTTGGACTCCTACGGCGAACCCCCCGACGTTTCTTTCATTCGACGTTTCTTGAAAAATAAACCGTTTGTTTACAACCACAAACCGCTTCAGAGTCCTAACTCAGAGGTATGTGGTCACTATTTTATTTATTATCTGGTTCACCGGGTACGAAGCTCGGACATGAAAGACACCATGGCTTGTTTTGGTAAAGACAAGTAACGCAACGACGAGGACGTGTTTTACATTTGCACTTCAACATTACGGTTAAAACGATGATATAAGATGTTCTTTTAATGGTGACTAATGCTTTTGCTCAGATTTTCTTCGTAATGATTAGCGGCTTCTATAAAAAAATTGATGAATCATCCGAAATGACCGAAGCCGGAACGGATCTTCGTCTCCTGTCAAAACGACAGACTTTGACCAAAGTAGAGAATCGTTGTTTTACTAGAGGGCGCTTATTATGCATATATTGTTTTCAAAAAGTTATAAAAGGCGACGACGACGGTGTGTAACATTCAGTCAAAACTCAGACACGAACATGGAAGCGCCAACAAACACTGCCCGACCGACAAGTCCACAGCGATTAACCGATGTCCGCGCCGACACACAAGACAAGAAAGCTGTCGCATTAGGAGGCGAGCGCTACCGCACCGTATCTGGCTTCAATGGAACGTTTTACGTTGATGTACGACAGTATTTTACAAACCCAAAGTAGGGACGACACCTGTGGCGACTAAGAAAGGCATTGCCATCACACTCGAGTAATGGGCCGTGATAACTCATTTGGTAATAAGCTCATTTGGTAACGGATACGCTTAAGAAATTAAAGGAAAGTACCCATTGCATCCATTTGGAAGAATAGCTAAAGCTGGCGTTTGGGCAGCATACCTACGTCACAATCTCATCATTCAAAGACAACCTTTACGTACATATCAGAAAGTACAGCAACCTTCCTTCTATCGGCGAAGTACCTAGCAAGAAGGGTATCTCACACCCTGGTATTGGATGAATTTGGCACATCCCGAGAGTTTTCGTCAAGTGTGTATTTTGAAAGACGAAGAAGAAGACGCAATAAGAAACATTCAAGCAAAAAAGACGCCTGTTGACTTGCCTTCAACGCCGTGTAGCAAACCCGTGTTCTCACCTGCGGATATGCCGACGTTTAGAAATCTTGGCTTACAGTCAGAAAACAAGATATCTTCCAATTGGAATGAAGCAGGATGTCATCGGTTGATAATTGACTAGCGCCCGAATCTAAAAAACACCCATCATTCTTTTGTAGCTCTTGGAGAAAGACACATCATGTCTCAAACCGGTTGAAATAAAGTTAACGAGAGGAACGGTAACGTGTACTGCCATAACAAACATACGGGAGAAATGCGATTCTCATTACCTCCTTTGGGTCCTGACAACATACCTTTAAAGAGAGCTTTAAAAATGCAGAGTTACGACAAAGTAAGAGACAGTCGCGGATGGTTGACCCGAGTTTATCCCGTATGAAAGGACGTGTACGTATCTACATCGCAGTATGAAAGCATTAAATACGTGCATCTCGGCAAGTATGCCAAAACCAACACCAGGCACAATACCTCGAGTCACGGTTGAAGGCATCGCCATGAGAGAAGGCGTTTGAAATGAACTCTGTTTAGAACAAAAATATGATATCTGAACTGGCCTTGTATTACCATACGTCAAGCGGTAACGGAGCCCGTTGCATGAGCGGTTCGTCACACCTTCAAATGAAACGTTTGCTTCTAGTCTGACTATAGAAGATAAAAACATTTTCGTGGATATACGTCATTTTGACCACGCAATGCAAACGATCAGCGACCCAAATGGACCGTCATACCCGTAAAAAAGGGATTTCTCTCAACCTCGACCAATGGTGCAAACTGGCGAGCATGGAAGGTCTATATGCAGTAGAACATTCGAAAGCATTGGTCAAAGTACATATCGTAGAGAAAAAAGCCCCCATTAACCTGGACCAATTGTGCGAACATATAACCATGGGAAATCTAAATGAACATTCGAAAACACCGGACAAAGTACCTTCACCCGTAAAGAAAAGGCACCGTTTGCCGTCGTCGTCGCCACCTCCCACCCTATCAAAAAGGCGCAAGGTAAATTTAAAACTGGACACACCACCCATCATCATCGAGAAAGCCGAAGAAGAAGAGGAAAAAGGGCCCTCAACATCTGTTTGGACATTAAAATGTTTATTGTTGTATTTATGCCATATAAGCTGAGTCTTATTTTATGGCATTGTTTTGAACGAGAGAAAATAAAGTTTGGAAAAATGAAAGCGGAATGGTATGATTCATACGGCACCATTGCGATGGTTGGGGCAGGTGCCTTTACCCTCGTCAGACTCTAAGTCTAAGTCATTCAAGAAAGAGAAAATTGAATTAAGACATTCAAAGAGTTCGAGGCTACCGTAGAGGTTACCATCCAGAGCAACAAGAAGGTCAACGACACGATAACTCGGTCAACGGCAGCCACAGCAGACAGGCGTGATACGAGCCAATCAGGGGCACGTACCGAATTAGACAAGTGTCTGCCTGGGTAATAAACCAAATAGTACGTGTCAACCTGTATTTATGAACAACATCAAGAGCCAATCACACAGCAAGGTGAGTATTACGTATGGAAAAAAATCGGCAAGTCGTAGACAGAATAAAAGCACCAGCTTTGATATTTTTGATCATTCGATCGAATATTTTTCATCACATCACTACTACAATGGCGACACTACGAATATTTTCCTATCGCAAAATACTTCGAAGACGGCGAGGGCTGGTTGAGACACGAGGTACAGTGGGACTTCGACAATGATTCAAGTAAGGAGAACGACTGGGACCAACACGATAAGCCGCCGTTTAAAGTGAAGGTGGAACCAGGGGAGGAAGAGGAGGAGGAGAACGAAGAACTCTTCTTGAGTAACGGAGAGTAGGTGCGGGTGTTGGAGGCGGCGAATGAGGAGTAGCTCGTGACCGACGAGTGGCCGCCGGCAGAGATAGAGGAAGACAAAGAAACAAAGACAGAAGAAAAGTCAGAGGAGGAGGAGGAGGTGGTGGAGACACACGGTCGGTAGCAACGCAGACCACCTGCCAGTTCCTGTGCGAGTGCCCGTTCTATCCAGTGCTGGTGTGAAACAGAACCCAAGAACCCAAAGGCTCTTTAAAGAGCCACCACGGATATGAGATAGAAAACAAATGAATTAAGACATTCTTATCGTTTGTTGTCCATGTTTGTTCTTATCGTTTGTTGTTCATATTTGTTCTTATCGTTTGTTGTCCATATTTATTCTCATCGTTTGTTGTCCACATTTGAGCACCAGCAACTTGAATGCCATCATACCTTTCTGGCTTCTGATTGGTTAAAGAGATTTAAACAAAACGTATAAATTTAGCAAACCTGCTCTATTCCTTTCATTCGTATTCAGAACTTCAGAGCAAACACATCAAAAATTGCATTAAGGCATTCAATATAACGTCAGAGTAGTTGTATAATAACAAAAGAGCGCCACTAACTCGAATGACATCATACCTTTATGGCTTCTGATTGGTCAAAAATATCGGAACAAAACCATTCGTATTCAGAACTTCAGAGCGAACGTATCATGGAGTGGAAAATCTTAGCCAACCAAATATTAAAACTCTTGAGAAAGTGGAGCCCTGGACCTGTCGACTACGATAAAATTATAGAGGTTTGTTATAGTTTGTTGTGTGCGTGTGTGTTTTCCCTCCAAAATATTCGACGACCTTCGGCCTTAGGGAAAAATTCAAAGAGCCTATCCAGAAGTGGACCAATCAGGAGCCAGTGCTACACCTAATTTGCATATTTTATGAATATTCATATGATAGCTAATATATTTATGAATATTCATGACTATTAATACTGGTTCCTGATTGGTCGACTTCTGGATAGGCTCTTATTACTACTAATATAAATTGTGCGGGTTTAAATCTACAAATATTGCTAGAAACCATGTAAGCAAACAAAAATACGAAAAAGATGAGCTATTATAATCTTAAAGATGTGTAAATCTTTCCCAATTAAACAACGACGTGGCGTTAATTGATCGACAGTATTCATTATAACATCCGAAAATAGTTGGAAGTCTTATCTTACGTCCGCAAAACGTATTCACTTGAATATGTAAAAAACAAAATTGATGTTCGTATTGTATCCTACAGCATTACAGAATTATCAAAAATTGTTATAATTACCAATTATTCAATTCAGTATACCGGTCTGTTTAAGAGAAAAGAGAATCTCGTATTTATTTCATTCCCATTAAATCGAAATGGCTTTTAAACGTTTAAATAAGTTTGATTTGGATATAAACAGTGGTTGCGCCGGACAAAATGGCGATGCAAACAAAGTCGTGTTACCTCGTGACGTCAGCCGAAGCACCCTTATAGGGATATAAACAATTGTTTTGTCTCAAAGATCTAAACACCACTCAAACCTCTCCATTTCAAACGTCAAATTTTCAATTAAATTTTTGATTTAAGTAGGAATTTTCAAGCCCTCTTGATCAAAAGTGATCTATCACAGACACTTCCATTAGTTAGGCAGATCGGGTCAGAAGTTTCCTTTTTATTTTCTTTATTCTGAAAACCACAAGCAATTAGGATCAAATTACTCTAATCAATGGCTCTATTGTACTAGTTCTCCATTTAGTCCTAGGTTGTTGTGGAAGTTGGTGTTAAGTATCAAATTAGCAATAGATGAAGTCCTTATTAAGTGGTTGAGTGGTTATTTTTATTAAGATAAGTGGTCTCATTATTTGCTACATTAATTTTGTGGCTATGACTTGCTAAAACAAATCTTTAAGGTGAAGGACAAGTCATGTCGGAATCTATATCTCAAAAAAATATTCAAATTGTTGAATAATATCTGAAGTATTTCTTTGTAAATTGTCGAGCCAGATTTAAAATTAGAAAAAGATTACATGTTTTACTCTACAAATATTGCTTGAGACCAAATAACCAGCAGATAATAAACAATTCCGACGAGAAAGAAAGGCTTTTCTTATTTCAAAAATGTTTAAATCGGGCCCCCAGTAAACATAAACGACCCGCAAATTGCTCAACAGCATTTATTATAACATTAATCCCATCCGCCCATGCGAGACTGGTTGCGGATTCACTTATCATGTAATAACAAAATGTTTGTTCTTTTTTACAGAATATCTAGCTTTGCAGAACTATCGTGTAGTTATGTCGACAACAATTGTTATTTGATATACCGGTCTGCTTCAGGTGAACGAGGATAGCGCTGAATCTTATACCTATTTTCCCAGATTAAGTAGAAATGCCTCGTAATAAGCACACATATTACCTGTACGTTTCCAAACATTCAATAGATTTT
The DNA here is from genome assembly GCA_020152595.1 of Chiridota heheva. Classification (NCBI taxonomy): domain Eukaryota; kingdom Metazoa; phylum Echinodermata; class Holothuroidea; order Apodida; family Chiridotidae; genus Chiridota; species Chiridota heheva. The sequence continues at coordinate 622,759 of JAIGNY010000988.1, read as the reverse complement.
CCTTCAAACTATTAAACGAGTATGGATTGAATTTTTATTGAATTAAAACCCTCAAAATGCATTCACTTTATCTTGTAAAATCGATTTTTAAACGTTTAAAATTTCATTTTTGATTTAATTACGAATTTTCAAAAAGTACAACTTTTGATTAAACATGTTCAATAGAAATGCCCCATAATAAGTACATATATTACTTGTACGTTGCCGAACTAGACTGATAGATTCCCATCTTTAACGGGTGCTTTTTCTGAAACGTCTACAACTTGCTTAGATTGGCCTTATTGCTAGATAATGCCACTCAAAAATTTAAAAACTGATATCAACAGCAATGGTTTAATTCGATATACCTGTCTACTTCAAGCCGAAAACTTAATCTTTCCGATTAGATGGAAATGCCTCGTAATAAGCACACATATTACTTGTACGTTCTCAAACATCCAAAATATCATGTTTTGAACAGGGTACGAACGATTGTTTTCCCTGAATAGTCTTACAACCTGCTAGGGTTGGCCTCATTGCTAGATAAAATTCGAAAATTGATATCAACAGCAAGTGGTACATTTTAAATACTGGTCTGCTGCAGCTGAAAGGGAAAGAGCGGTGAATTTTTATATTGATTATTTTCCACTTAAATCGTAATGCTTGATAAAAAGCATACATTTTACTTGTGCATATACTCTCAAACATTCAAACGATTTTCCAATAAAAGTTTGGACAAATGAGAAAACTTTTCCGTGAAAGGCCTTCCTTCTTCAGATCTTTAACCTGAATGCTGTTATAACCATATTACTAGATGTCACCACATCCAGTTAGGAGAATTAAGTATAGGCCAAATGACTGAATAATATGTTAACCAGTTAACGTTAGTACATCCTTGAATTTTTCTAACGTAAACCCCATTTTTCTCTGTACGCTCCTAACACCACAACAATTAGTTTTGCCAATCATCGACAGCATTATTCAATCTGACAAAAATGTACATGATTCAATTAGTACACAGATAAAGGGCGATACCAGTGGGGATAAGTCTCTACGTGGATGTTATACCTTATAAGTGACATCTAACAAACCATTCGTCAAAATACTCTTTTAACACTTCGTGAATGATCGTCCGTTATCTTCATGAAAAAATGGGCCTCTGTCTGGAAGAGCATTCAAAGGAACGTTGTAAGAAAGAAAAATTATGGAATATATCCAACCTCCCCATAACTTGAAAGTAAAGCAACTATCAAGTTCCGTTATTCATCGCATCAAAAAGTTCCATATTCTTTTTAAGTGTTAAATTAAATTATTCAAGAAGATTGTTGAGTTTGTTTGATATCCCTAAGCAAAACAATTAAATATTCTATTTGCAAAATAATTCTTTTAATCCCATTTGAAATTTTCTATACTTAAGCGTATAGATAATAGGGTTACAAATCAGATTGGAAGCAGTAAGGAAAATGCTAAGTTTAAACCAAGTAGCGTTAAAATCAAGGAATCCACCAAGATTGAAATAAAAGTAAGCAAGTTGGTTCGGTGCCCAACAAATTGCATAGATGATGGAAACTATAATCATGGTGCTGATAACATTTTTTCGGATTCGTTGATGGGTGTTGGTGTGAGTACTCGCCGTGGTCAGTGCAACGTTATCGCTGTTGGATAGATTTACACCGGACGTAACGTTGGTTGATACTCGCATTGACTGTATTTCGTCCGTTGGCACGGTCAAGTTCTGTCTGTTGGAACCGATAGATGACACATTTTTCACGACGGAGCGTTGATTGTTAGATACTGATGACAAGCCTGGACTTATTGTTCGGACGGGACGCAATGCATTTAATATGGATACATAGACAAAGGTCATGATAATAAGAGGAATAACCAGAGTGTAGAAAAACAGAACTGTCCCGTGAACAAATTTGAACCCTGAATCGATGTAAGAACGCTTACAGTCGCCATCTTCAAGTTTCCTTTCAAATGGTATGTTCATTTATGTGAAAACGCCTACAATCCACCCAATGCAGCATACCACAAGGACTTTCCATTCTTTGACAACGTGGCGATACCAAAAAGGTGTCACGACTGCGAAATACCGCTCGAGAGTAAGACACACCAAATTTGCAGTTGACACCTTCACAACTGCCCAGTAGAAGTACCGGCTGTACAGACAGTGACACAAAAATCCAGCCAACAACGGTGAAGACTTGGTTACATCTTTAAAGTTGTAAGTTGGTACAAAAGTTAATATCAGTAAAATGGATCCAATGAAGTCTATAAATGATTGATTTCCGATAAAAATATTGGTTATGTTTCGTAGGGATGGAATTTTAACAATAGTTATTATAACAAGACCATTACCAATAATGCCGGTGATGCCTATGACAATATATAGTATCTTTGTGATGATGGCACTTGCATCGGCTGTTGTCAGGGCGATCTGGGTTTGGATATTGGGGTCCAGAGAAATAGTCGTGCCATCCTCTTGGTGCAAATCTAGTATAGTTTCGATTCCTGTTGACGTATTCATGGCGTCTATCCAATAAAATATGTATTAAGAAGTATTATTAAAATTTCACACTCATTTCAAGCTCAAACAGTGAAAGCCAAGATTCTTTAGAACATACGTCAGCTGCACATCCCAGAACGTTTCACTCCAGGGGAGAACGGTTAAAATTTCTTACATCAAATTTGCAAGAACGACAAAACAAAATCACTAGCACATTTTAATACACAATATTGAATAAAACAGACTGAGTAACTTCATTGCAAAAAACACGAAAAATAAAAACAAATCTATCCTGGTATTTAAAGACGGACAAATATTATCCAACTGTCCAATAGAAGCTTTCACTGAGTTTACTTTGAATGTGTGATCATGCATCTTTCTTATAGAAAGTGAAAGTAAGTCAAATTATTTCTGTCAATTAAAGAAAGGATATTTGATTGGACGATATCAGTTACTCGATTTACGAAAACGTAAGAAAGCAAGGGTTCGATTACAAGTTGATGACGTCTTTGATAAGATGCAGTGGGAGATACCTGCCATCTAAGCCGATCACAGCTTTACTGATAAGAGCTTACGTAGCAAATGTTAGCGAAGTTATGTATAATCTAAAGCGTATTGTTATTTGTTAGTCCAAATCCTTGTTGGATCAAAAAAACAAGTTTTTGAATATTAAAGAAAATGTTGTGAAAACTAAGAATAATTTGCGGGACGTTATTAGAAAAAGGTTTTTAAACTTCTTACTAGGCTTTAAAGAAATATTCCCATGTTTTAAAATTAGAAACAATTTTGTACAAAAATCATTTTGATGTGTTATTCCTACCAGGAAAAATTCAAATCTTAAGGTTCACACAAAAAATGCCAATAATCGAACAAGAAAAGGCTCAGTATGACATCACAGCAATACATTATCCCACAAAGTTAATGTATTTCATTCAAATCTATCATCCTTTTTTTTAATAATAAAACCTGCTAGAAAAATAAATTGATGAAAGGTAGGTATGTATATACATTGCCAAATATACCCTACTCCAATAACTTTTGAAAAATTGTTTCTAATCAGACAGAAACAATTAATTAACGTTCAAAGAAATACAAATACATTTGCAATGGAATTGTTTCTATGTCATCATCGAACACGAATTCATCATACTGTACAAAAACTTTAAAATGCAATTGGAAAATCTTTAAAAATCCTTATCTCCTGCACGGAATATGATATCAACCTGATTTTTGCACCAAATTGGCTCTAGAATATTCTCTTTCAAATGAAGTTTTACAAACAGACCATGGGAATATTCCTTTGCTCTATTTCAAAGACAATTAAAACAAAAAATGATTGATCACATGTTTATGATCAGCATTGAACAAAAATGACATTAGATTGATTAAAATGTCAAGGCTATGCTTACTTACTTACCGCACTGCTGTCCTCACTGTGGAGATTGAGGCTTCATTTTGCAATTAAAGGATCAGAAAGAAAGTTTTTGAATATTATTATGTCAAGGCTATCGTGGCGTTTAAATGGAAGTGTTGAATTTGAAGATTAAAACATTCTGATAACCCAAAACCTACAGAAAACCCAAATTACCTTCATTCTTAAGTGGTACGAATTGTTTGCTGAATAAATTGTCTTTTTTACTTCAAATTCGTGTCAACCAATTTTGCAATGAAAGCTAGAGGTAACTGATAGTTTGTTTAAATTTATTCTTACTACAAGATCTTTTATTGTAAATTTTTGTCTTTAAATTCTCTTCAGACATTTTAGATCTTTTAAAGGTGTTGCAATGGCAAAGAAGAAGGAGATTGCATAAAGCAATGTAATATAAGTTTTCTACTTTATCTTAAAGATAATGGATAGAGAAAGAGAAAGCGATTTAGATTCTGAACAAAGTCTTTTAATTACAACAGTAGCACCTGTAGTTTTCGACTTATGAGTCAAAGTTTGAAGAATTTTAAATAAATTTACAAAAAGTGATGTATGGAAGAGACGACTGCTCAAATTCTTTAATGTAATTCTTTAAAAGTGCATTTACTACAATTAATTACTCTTTTATCTGCTTAGCTTTGATGGAGGGTATGGTGGAAATTTATAATCACATTCAACTGCATTCAATTGCTCCCTTTCAAATGTTCTCTCTACCTGTCCATAGATATTTAAGTATTTTGTCGTTTGAGTTATGACTGTGATTTTAGGAAACATTTGGAGAGGATAAGATATTGGATAAATTGCGGTGTTGTTTCTTTGTACCTGACATAATCTCTCATCAATTGTTTCTCATTGCTCAGAGCAGTGGAATTCCTCTTTTATCTACTTGCACAAGAAATGGGATGCTTAGTCTTCAGCATATAACGTAAAACATTTTAAGAAATGAAGAGACAGACAGAACGACAACTGCGTAACAGCTCACATGCACTGCAAATATACCGGACGCCTGACGCGTCTATTCAGTGTTCTGTTTGTTCGTTTCCTTCTTAAAAAGAAAAAAATGTTCTTAACATAGACACACCGTGTTACATTTCCCGCCTTACATTGCCACATGTCTCGCCGCGAAAACAAAACGCGCACTCGCTAAGCTCAACAACAACTAACGTTACATTTCATATCATACATGTGTCGTCAGTAACTCGACAGTGCGTGCAGTAATCACGTTTCAGAGCCATCGTCTGTTACGTTATGTGTGTGACGGGCCGGAAATGGCTTAGTGGATCCATGGGATACCCCGGGGTCCACTTGGGTCATTTTCTGTTACGTTACGTGTGTGAACAGCCAGAGAATGGCCCTTCAGCATTTTGTACAAACTTTTAAACCGGGAGTTTGCTTTGTATAGACATACATAACAGGTAAATTAACAATTAATCTTATCCTGAAATTATAGTATTTGTATTTTGTTATTGTTTTGCCTCTAAATAAGCATCATTCAAATTTATAGGCAGACAGAACTGGAAACAGATTGTGTTTAACATTCTCAATATTAACTGAACAATCTCAGTAGACCTGGCCTAAGGTTATAGGCCGAGCCCGGGGCTAGGTTTAGGGTTTAATGACTAGGCCTTTAACGTTAGGCTAGGCTACTGTGACTGTGAAATTAAAATGTGAAAAGAAAATACTATAGCGCTCTTCATAATGTAAAGACCAAATTTTCTTATGCCTTTAAAAAAATCGCAAAAATATTATATATATCACCGCATCTCAGCCAATCAGAGAAACCTCTATATATGTTATCGTTTATGCCGTCTTCTGAAAAGTAAATCTTTTAAATGTCTACTATGCCAGAAAACAAGGAGAAACCAAACCGGATCCACCATCTAGATCGTCGTCTCCACACACGCGTAGTCAAGGCTACCTCTATCGTGTGAAAGTCAACGAACACAAAAGGGAGCTTAGGCCTTCAGCCATTTTCTGTGTTAGCTGAGGAACTTAAGAATATAATGAAATCCGAGGAGTTTCGTTTTATGATAGTATTATTAACTGTACCTGCCATTTCTTCTGCCATTAAAGAGGAAATGTGTACAGAACGACACCATTCATTTCAATTGGACTTTGAAAATAAACAAAAACAATTTGATAAAGCAAATGCAGAACTAAACCATCTCCGTGAAAATTTTCAACCATGGAATCAAAACTTAAAGAATACGAGCAATACTCAAGAAGAAATTGCCTGCAAATTAAAGTGACCGGCATACAAGAAACATTAAATGCATCAACAGACGTTCACATCATCCGAAAATCAACCTAACCACAGAAATGATTGATCGATCGCACAGGATCTTCAAGCAAACACCAGCACCACACATCACGGGTACCCCCAAATCGCCAGCTGTAACGCAAGAGCCAATTTCTTCAAAGCAAGAATAAACTACGCGGTTTCATCAATGAAGATCTCACTAAACAAAGACAGAATTTATTCAAAGCAGTAAGAGACCACCCACATACCCAGAAATCGGAACCCTGGGTGGAAGAATGTATGTCCTAGACCGATAAGCAAAGGGAAAAAGAATCATTGATTTGGAAAAATTGTGAACTTGATATCTGTTATATTTTTGTTTTTGATTCCAACAATATGTGTTGAAACTTAAAGCAACATTTGTGTGTGTAGTTTGTTGGCAAATGGATTAATAGTTCATTGCACGCCGATAAAGCGATTATAACGAGTGCAGTATTGATTAAATCAAGTATCTACTAAAACCATGAAAGAGAACTGTCGTGTCAGCTCAGGAGATTTACAACAAAGCGTCGTCCAATGCATGGTTTGCAAGATGACTGAACCTCTACGGTGTTCTTCTAGAAGAACCAATCCATTCTGATCCAATATGCACTTAGTGTTGAGTTTGTTTGAATTCATTGTTGTATCCATGTATATTAAATAAGGTTAGCTTCTGGCGTTTTTTGTTAAACACGCGACGACGAGTGAACACACAATTACAATGACGGGGTCGTCGCCTGCGTATTCGGTTATGATAGTAACAATGTTATCACAAAACGCTTAATACGACCCAGACGAGAACACAGGTACGACGTACGGACAGACATAACATCGACAACCAAGTCAATATCCACGGCCTTTGATAACCAGTTGTGGTGCACTGGCGTGTCTACACAAAACAGGCATTTTGGAACGTATTTATCAGGCCCGGCCTGACAAATAGTCCTACAACCAAACCGATAAAGTGGATCTCTTGTTTAGCCACGACGATTGTTATTGGCTTAGAGCTGATTTTAATTAGCTTATCTAATAGATTTACTTAATTTATTTATCTGTTTATTGTTATGTATAGCTATGTCCAAAACGTGATATAAAAATGGTATCGTTTAGATATTTTCACTGTTTCAGAAACATAATAGAAAATATTCTTACACCAAAATATTTTTGGAAGAGTCACAAAGAGATAGTGATGGAGAATTATATTATTTGAAATTTGAAATAAACGAGTCTAGTCTAACTGGAAACTTTAACAGCTAAGCTAAGGAACTGCTAGCGCGGGTACGTATCCTACTTTCCATCTGCTGAAGTAATCTTGCAACAACCTGAATCTGAATAGTTTAAGGTAAAGGTAATGGAAACTTATAGTATAGCGCACATTTTTGTATAAACATTCAATGGTGCTTTGCAAACTTACAGTTAAGTCGGCAAAAATCCTTTTGACATGAACGACAAACAAAGCGTAACAAGCAGACAAGTATGAGGAAAAAACACTTACAAGTGTAGCAGTTTAGTGAGCTAAGTTTAGCTTTGAAACAGTTTAGACTTGGTGAATGTATATCGATGTATGGTGGTCTTGTGGTAAAGCATTTCAATCTTTTAATGATTGAGCAGTTAGGGAAAGAAGGAATATTTACATTCATTTTAGCATAGGGAACGTGGAAATTTAGATATCATGATTATTTCTTGTATTGATTATCACGTTTGGGATTAGATTATTTTTACCAATGGCAATGATTGTTATTGATTTTACTAAGCATATGGAAGCGGGTGTTTTTTCTTTTGTTTTTAGCAGGGTCCAATCTAATTTATGACGTCTTTATTTATTTTTTGTATTTATTCTTTTTAGAATAAATGATTTAATACCTTGTTATCTTTCTTTGCTTTTCGTTTTTGAGAAAACTGACTAAGGTCCGGTTTCATATTAGGGAGAACAAACTGACAGAGGCGTGTAGGAATTTAGAGGCCACCCCCGAAAAAGGTTTCCCCGTTAAATGCATGCTTTCAGTTTGATGACAAATTGTGAAATTATTAACATAAAATTGAAATATTGTTGAAATTTTGTTCGATTTTGGCAACAGTTCCTAAAATTCTGAAAATTGACATTGTTTGCTTGAAAAGTGAAGAATTTCCTAGAAATTAAAAAAAAATTCCCGGAAACTGAAGAAATTTACGTACATGCAAGAAAATTTCTTGGAAAATGAAGGAGATTTCCGGAAAATTGACCAAGATTTTTTTAAATTTATCAAAATTTTGTAGAATTTGATTTTTTCCTATAATTAAGAAAATTCCTGTAACTTCAAGGAGAAAATTTCCATGATTTTCCTAATTAGCGTGGAAAGTGAAGAAAGGCCTATTTTAAAATTGTATTGCTTTGAAAATTCATTATGGTTCCCATGTGCGCATGGCCTTGATATTATAAGAACGTCATTTTCGTATCCAAAGGTTTTTGGTTCTATATTGTAAATTATGGTCCCTTGAAAATTTTGGTTTAAAATTGAAATTTTTGATCTGTTGATTAAAGCCCAAAGACTTTTATCCACAAGTGCAGATTTTGGGGTCAATATTGAAGATTTTGGGGCCAAAATGAAAGATTGATATGAAGGAAGGAGATTATTTGTTTTCATGTGATGAGAAAATTGGTCTTAAGGCAGCCTTTTCACATATTTTAGAGATGAAACTCAAATTGCTGATAGGTCTGTAGTTTTTACTTCACGGTCAATACCAGTTTTTTCAACAGTGGGACAACAGCAGCCCTTTTCCATTGCTCAACGAATTGTGATATTTGAAGGCTGATGTTTACAGCTTTAGCAAAGACCGGAGTAAGTATATCGACGTGTTCTATTATCAGTGAATTTGGTATGGGATCGTGGTAGCACTGAGTCGGATTTGCAAGTCTTTTGATTTTTTTAATGGCCTCTTCAAAAATCTCAGAAAACTGAGTGAAAGTCTCATGAGAACACATAGATGGATGGAACTCTTCATAGCAAGAGAGATCATTTCGTAATGTCGCAATCTTACGTTTGAAAAACTTACTAAAGTGATTGCAGAGAATGGCAGGGTTAACACCTGGAAGAGGATTGGTCCTAATTCTTCCACTTAAATTGTTCACAAATTTGGACAGCTTTTTACTACCATTGCCACATTTTAGAACTTTGTCGCGAATGTGGTTCATTTTGGATGTTTTAAGAAGCTGTAAGATGTGTTCTTTAGAAGTTTAAAGTTGTCAAGATCAACGCTGTCACGAGTTTTCAACCATTTCCTTTCAGCTTTCCGCCTTTTTCGCTTTACCTCATTCAAATCACTTGTGAACTATGCAACTTAGGGACGAGTAGTAATTTTTTGTTGTTGTGATTAGCAGGGCATTTTAGCAAATTGCTGTAAAATGAAAGGAGGTCATGAAGATTGTCAAAAATCATTGCATCATTTTTAAAACAATTCAGGTAATCGTCAAAAGATTCTGTGTTAATGAGAGAGAATTTTCGAAATTTAACAAGTTCATGAATGACGTCAGGTCTCAGACAAGAGAGATTGGAGGGCACAAAACAATGATCAAAAACAAAATATTTATTTACTGGTTCAGGCATAATTATGTCCTCATTTGTTCTAGTAATAAGTAAATCGACGGTTTGTCCCAAAATGTGGGTAGGACTCTTAACATACTGGTACAAATTAAACGTATTCAATATTTCACTGAATCTAATGGAATCAGTAGAGTTGGAATCATTAACATGAATATTAAAGTCTCCAGATATGATAAACTTGTTATCAGAGCTGCATGCAAGTTCAAGGTAATCACTGAACTCCTCAAAAAACAGTAGAAGTTGAAACAGGATGAACGTTTGAATAAGGAGCACGGTAAATAACGTAAAATATGTAAGAACAATTTGTGAGTTTTATTGACCATTGCGAAAATTCAAAAGAAGGAAGTTGACCAGAGCATAACTCCGATACAGTAATATTTGATTTGAAAAATGATTCCTGTACCACTCCCAGGCCTATCCGGTCTTATTACATCTAGAAAATCATATCCATTTACTTTTAATTCTGCTCGCGTTACAGAATCTACAACCTCTAACCGTGTCTCTATGACAGTGCCTATGTCGAGCTTTGATCCTAGCACGAAATCAAGAAAATCATCTACTTTATTCCTAATTAATCTACAATTGACTGTTCCAATTTTTAGTTCAAAGTAACTTTCAAACGTTACAAAGTAAAGAGTGTATACAGGTATGATGGAGGAGAAAACCTTTTTTTTTTTTAACGAAGACATATATATTTCTCCACAAAAAACTTTCCATGTCAACTTGAGAGATATAATCCAAAACTATAGATTACCACATGTGCGTAGTGATGAAGTTGTAAACAGGTGGCAAATGAATCCAACGCAAATCGATCAAAACCAGATTAATTTTGTAATGTGGTATTCAACAACAGGATGTGGAGTAAGTTACGAGCATTTTAGTAATAAAAACACTAGGAAATGAAATGCCCTGCTTCATTTCAGAGTTATTGTAAGGCATTCGAAAATAATATAGATCTGTCTGTCTATAAAGATATATGCAAGCAATATCATGTTTCAGATCGTTTTATGTGGAAATAACACAAAATACACATAGTGAATTGTAGGAACTGCCTATTACTAGTGGCAAGTATATTTCAGTACCTGGTAATGATTATGATGATTTCAGTCTACACAACCCATATGATAAGCACAATGATTATTTAGATGCTACAAAATTGAGTTTCGGCAATCATCCCCCCATTTATACTGTTGCATATGTAGCACACCATTACAATGTGGACAATGCATGGAATGAATTTGTTCTCAGTGAAGGCCTCGCTGAATTTTTTACAGATATTGGGATTGAGCGAATCAATGATTCTATCCGTACTTATCTTGATGCCATACTTGGATTTCAGGCTCAAACTGAACAAACATACTCTCACTTGGCACTGGACTGGATGCGCAGCGGCAATTCATGAACATTATTGAATATTGTATTAACTCACCGGCTGATTTACAAAGCAGTATAGATCGCTATCAGGATTCTTAGCAATATGCCCGAAGCAGCCTCAACTTTGCTCTTGGGGAAGGTTCGTACCTTGCCCCCATCAAATGTGGATTTACACATAGGGCATTATTTTAGGTATAATAACAATATTCTTATTGCAGATAATGGTGTGATATTAGGATCTAATGAGGACATCAATTCGAACATCTTATCCTGGTTGCAACAAGTGCTCCGATCCCTGTTATAAGTCCCCTCCAGTGAATACCCCTGTGCCGGTGGATAACCCCGTGCTGGTGGATACCCTCGTGCTGGTGGATACTCCCATGATAATGGATACCCCCGTGTAGATGGATACACCCCATACCTACCCTAAACAAACGAAATGATACACATGAAAGCGAAAAATTAGCTTTGATACTTGGTGTTTTAGAAATATTGTGTATTGGTTATTTAATATACAAATTAGTGCAACTATTTCAATTCCTGCTGTAGATACATCAACTAAAATAACAACACCACTGACCAACACGTATACGTGTTCGGCAAGCCATCCCACCATTCAATACATTAAACAACCAAGATATAACGGCGCCAATAATGTCAGGAAGTGCATCTTATGATTTGGCTCGTGGTTTTTTAAGCAAATTTGATCAATGTTTGAGAGTGTCTTTCACACCTCCACCTTTCGGTGTGGGTGGGGAAAGGGGTGGAAGGGGTTGGTGGGACAGTTGCACCTCGAGGTGCAGCCACAATGGAACACACAATTGTACTTATCGCTAAAGCAGATAATATGCCCATCACGGTCACTCCTTGCTCTCTGAAAAGACTTCTTATTTCTCTGCTAATGTTATATCACCTTGGATTTCATTTAAAATTCCTTTGATTCTATTTATTTGACTCCTTAAGAGCGTCTAAGTTCTGGCTGACAACTTCCAACCGTGCCTTTCTCTCTACTTTTAAATATGTTATTTTTCTAAATATTTTTTAAATATTTTATATTTTTAGATATGTTATTCTCTACTCTCTTTGAATTTTATCATTATTTTCTCGCTTCTCTGCTTGAGCTAATTTGTGTTTTTCTGCTAATATCGTCTAGTTGACCAGTTGACTCAGTTTTTCTAAATTATTGTCTAGCTCACCTTTGGTTCTTTGCAAAGTTTGGTTGAGTCCTAGTGATTCTCTCATGGGTAGGCCCTCGGTTTGTATCTCTTTTTCACTGGTATCTTGATCCAGTTGATCACTGATATCTTGAAATACATGTGTTCGCTGTTTGAGGTAGTTCTTGCAGTGGAATAAATACTCTCTGGTAGCATTTGGTTCAGCTTTTGTTGGGCTTCAGACGAAAGTGGCACCGATTCATAAGATGTCAAATCAAGCATGTTTTTAATACAATTTACACCATACTTTGCTTTGAGAGTAAATAGAGCAAAAACATTGTTAGGGTCAGTACTGACTCAGGATCAGTATTTTTCTTGTAGTCAAATTGATAATGTTCTCTAAAAGTAGGTTGTAGTCCATATTTTTCTTCTATAATATTATAGAATGCATCCACTTTTGTGTTTCTTAGTTCAATCCGCAACTGTTCACCGGTTAGATTACCAGCAGCGATATCACCTATCGTCTGTTGGTCTTTACTCGGAGTTCTTCAATATTCTTTATACATAATATGAATTTTCATCACATTCTGCGAGGCTGTCATATTTATTATAATCTGCAGTGATCATCATGTTCATCGATTCGTCGAGCTCATAGACACCTTCAGCCATCTTATTTTTACAATTAAACAAATGGTTTCAATTGGTATATATGGCCACGCAATACGGACATAAACTTAATCCCTATCGAAAAATTAAAACCCCGTTGGGTATCAAAGGAATCAGACAATTAGTCGTTATAACTAATTATCCCAGTACAATTGATGAGACTCTAATATTGACGGAGCGATTTCCCAATTTGGACGTGGACGATGTCATTATACCAGGTACAGAGAAATTAGCAATCAATTTCCCCTTAAACTCTAATGATGATAATAACCGGGCTATAGTTCATAACTTAGGACGAGATATCGTTAAGAAAGTGTCTGTCAAGCTCCAAGGGAATGACATATTTACCCTTAATGATGCAGACGTGTGGGGTATTTTAATAATCTCTGGCTCACGAAAGAAAAACTTTAAAATATGGTATATCAAGGAATTGAATCAGCTAATGTGAGTAAAATAAGAATAAATGCTGGGAATAAGAGTGATGGAGCAAATGAAGGTAAAGATAAAGCTGTAGCTGGTCTTACGGTAATCGATTTTGCATTCCCCTGGACTTTGAATTGTTTACAGACTACATGCCCTTTTATCAAGCTGGGCTGCCAGAACCATTGACCTATGAAGTCATGTTTAATAATTATTCTCGCGTTATTAAAAGCTCTAATGTCGCATCCACATATACCATCGATGGAATCAAACTAGAATATGACATGGTGACTAACCCAGAACTTGCGAGAACTATTCGAAATCAATACAAAGGAAAACTCCCTATATCATATGATAGAATACTAAGATATCGTCGAATTACATTAAACAAAAGAGATGCTGTTTTTAATATCAATTTAAATACACCAGCGAAAAGCATGACAGGAATTATAATGTGTTTTGAAGACCAAGTGATGATGGTGGCGGTGCTTCTTTCAAAAGAGATACATCAAAATATTACAATCCAAAAAATTACTAAAACAAGAGTCACCATCGAGGGTATATCCCAAATCAACTGTATGCTCATTGCAGGTACAGATACCAGCATTGAGATACAATTCAAAAGCATTTTGCATATTCTAAAATGGAGCACGGTCTAGGGGTGGTATATGCCTTAAATCTTTCTGTAGTGAATATTAAACATTACATAACAACGAAATATGGTTTATGGTTAGATTTGAGGAGTTATGATGACAATAAAAATCATGAAAGATGGCTCTGAAGAAATTACTATTCAACTCGAGAAAGATTTTAAAACTACTGGGGCACTCGAGTGTCCACGACCACTGCCATATTACAGGTAAGTACAGTGGTGTGGTGCACAATGCCTGCAACCTGAAGCTGCACCTGAGCTCCAAAACAACTACAATCCCAGTTGTGTTCCATAACCTGTGGGGCCATGACTTTCATTTAATCATGCAAGCCATCAGCAAAGTGGAAGGAAAGATAAGTTGCATACCCAACAACATGGAGAAGTATATATCCTTCACCCTAGGTCAGCTGAGGTTCATCGATAGCGCACAATTCCTGCTCATGTCATTGGATAAGCTGGTTGCGGCTAACGACTCTGATAACTTCCGTATCACAACTGAATATGAACCGATAGACAATTGTTATTGCGCAATGGGTTACCCTTATGAGTATATTGGTTTCTGGCAGAGGTTTGGGTAGTGATTACCACCGGAAGACGCCTTTTATAGCAAACTCAGGGATGAATATATTTCCAATGAGAATTATCAACATGCACAAAAAGTTTGGGAAGCATTAGAATGTGATAACATGATGATTATCACAATTTATACCTGCGGACTGATGTGCTCTTAGTAGCTGATGCGTTCGAAATATATCGGAAGACTTGCTTGCAGCAGTGTGGTTATTATACAAGCCCTTGATTGTCTTGGGATGCACTCTTGAAATATACAGGTAAAGCATTGGAACTGTTAACCGACTATGACATGCATCTGTTCTTCGAGAAAGGCATGCGAGGTGGTATCTCCGTGGTATCCATGCTAAAGTCAACAACCCTTACGTCTCATAATATGACCCAATCATATTCTCTACCTAGACGCAAATAACCTGTATGGTTGGGCGATGAGTCAAGCACTACCCACGGGTGGATTAGAATGGGTGGATGAGGTGCCCCCGTTGGATACTCTTTCACCCAATGCAGAAAAGGGTTACATATCCTCAAGAGCTACACGATGTTCACAATGCATATCCACTTGCACCGGAACCTATGAAGGTGCAGATGGAGTGGTTGTCAGGTTACCAGCAAGGACACCTAAACTCGTAAACTGAGGTTGAAAAGTTGGTTCCCAATCTCGGTGACAAAAAGCGTTATGTTGTGCATTACCGCAAATTACAACTCTACCTATCTTTAGGTATGAAGTTGACCAAAATACACCGTGCAATTCGATTCAATCAAAGCAAATGGAAGGAGCCCTACATCAGCACGAATACGGAAGAAGAAGGCCACGGCCAGCTTTGAGAAGGACCTCTACAAGCTGAAGAATAATAGCGTCTTTGTTAAGACTATGGAAAATCTGCGCAAGCGTGTAGACGCCAAACTCGTGCAAGCCTCTGAAGAAGACAAGCTTCGACGGTGAATAGCCAGCCCCGCGTTTGCAAGGCATGAGATATTTGATAACGATTTAGCTGCCCTACACATATATAAGCGTCAACTGATGCGAAACCGACCAGTCTACATTGGGATGTCCGTTCTGGACCTTAATAAGAATCTTTTGTACGACTTTTATTATAATAACCTGAAGGAGTTGAAGGGGCAATAAGGGGATTAGTGTAATCTTCTCTATACAGATACGGATAGTCTACTGCTTGAAATACAAACAAAGGATGTGTGTGCTGATATGAGTTCCGAGTCACACCTCTATGACACGAGTGACTTTCCGACAGATCACTTGCTCCACAACACCACGAACAAAAGGTGTTAGGTAATATGAAAGTATGAAAGACAAATGTGCTGGAATACCCATTAGCAAGTATACAGGACTTCGACCCAAAATGTATTCCATCCTGAAGGAAAACGGGGGGGAAACCCGAAAAGCAAAAGGTCTTAAAAATTAAACTGTGAAAAAACGTATACGACATCAGCAGTACAACAAAAAGCATTATATGAAAGCAAGATATTTCGCAATGGTATGAATCTATTGAGAAGTGAACACCACATTATATATAGCATGCGAATGAATCAAATTTCCCTATTACCCCTCGACACCAAGCGCTGGGTTGTGAGAGAATCATCCACTACTTTAGCCTCTGACCATAAGGATATGAGTATCAAATAACTTAATAAAAGACTAAAAAATAGAATTACTTAAAAAGAAAAGACTGAAATAGAATTACTGCCACACACCTTTAAATCAATCACACATTAAAACATTTTCATTCTGCTACAAAATCAACGTATACACACAATAGGACTTTATACAAAAAATGATGGCGAAAGTTTATTTGTATGAGGTGAAAGCAGATAGGTGAAATATAGGTTAGGCGTGTAACTATTATTATGTTTATTTACCGTTGTGTCAAATATATGTGAATATTCATTGTTTGAGTGCCAAAGGTCAAAATATATTTTATATGCAAATAGGGTATCTAGAATAAAGATAAGTAACAATTTGGGTGCAAAATAAATAATTTAACAATTTGGTATGCAAAATCAGCAATTCTTAAATATGAAACTATTGGAATGTAATTGTAATGACGTTTCTGAATAACCGCGAACGTGTACCTGCTAATATTAGTGTTGTATAATAGTGGGGTATAAATACGAATCTAAAAACGGTTTTTATTGCACTGGGTGGATGTGCTTCATTCGTGCACAGTGCACATTAACGAGATCTTGGCAGCTGCGCGAAGGAGAAGCTTCAAGGAGTCTTCAGATGAAAGATCGGATTCAGAGCATTCGAGAAGGCTGCTAAGTGCGTTTAATGGTCAATGGTGACATTGGACTTTTGATCCCACGTGGCAAAGGTTACTTACTAGGTTACTTAGTAGGCTAAAGAGTGGTATATATATATATATATATATATATATATATATATATATATATATATATATATATATATATATATATATATATATATATATATATATATATATATATATATATATATATATATATATATATATATATATATATATATATATATATATATATATATATATATATACATATATATATATATATATATATATATATATATATATATATATATATATATATATATATATATATATATATATATATATATATATATATATATATATATATATATATATATATATATATATATATATATATATATATATATATATATATATATATATATATATATATATATATATATTATATATAAGAAAGAGAGAAAGAAAGGTGCACCTAAATATAAGTTACGCCTGTAATGTAAATTAAAAAAGGCAGGAGTAGACGGAGGCTGTAGTTGAGAACCTAAGAGGGGCTCCTGCCTTTCTCCCACGGGAGATTTCAACAAATGTAAAATGAAAAAAAAAGAACTCTTTGAATCCATCTACCAGGACGAAGCGTTATATGATAACTGTGCCAGAACTCCCCTACCCCCTACCCCCTCATTACTATACTACTGTATAGGAAATTTCCTTATATACGGAATTATATCAAGATTCATATGACTATATAAAGCCATATATGTACCTTGATAAACGCCAGATATAAAGCCAAAAAAAGGATTTCTGAAATGGGAACTTTTTTGCTTTCGCCTCCTATGCCTATGGAGGGCGGTAATATTTCAAATATTACCCCCTCCTTCTCAACAGTCAAGCGATGTGCCTGAAACTCCCAAACAAGCAGTTGATTCCTCCAACAAAGTTGATCCGTTCCCCCTCCCTTCCCCTTTCCTTCTCTTGCAACAGTCCACGAGGAGAACACTTCTAACGAAGACGAAGAGACCTGAGGTCGTCGTAGGATGCTTGGATTGATTATAAGACATTTTTGCTATCTTGGTTGAGAGGTTGTTCTTAATTTGTATAATCAGTTAGTCAAGCCTCACCTTGAGTATGTTATTCAGGCTTGGGGTCCCTTTTATGAAAAGGATAAGTTCATTTTGGAGCAGGTTCAACGAAGAGCCACTAGACTTATTCCCGAAGTAAGGAATCTCTCTTATGAATCTAAGTTGCGAATTCTTGGTTTGACTACGCTTGAGTTGAGAAGAGTACGTGGCGATATGATTCTGGTTTTTAAATTCCTATCTGGCAGTCTGGTAGTGATGCTTTGACTTCCTGTTATTTGTTGCATGTTTCAGCTAATCCTCATGTGACACGTGCTAATAGTTTAAAGTTGACCAAAGAGTTCTCACGGATAGATATTCGGCGTTTTAGCTTTTCGCAAAGAGTTGTAAATGTGCAGAATGGTTTGCCTGAGTGGGTAGTTAGCTCCAATTCTGTTCACAATTTGAAGGTCAACATTCATAACTCTTTACTAACTCTGGGAGTCTTTTGTTATTTAATTTTTTTGTGGTGGTGGTGTTAGTTTGGGCTTTTGATGGAGTGACTAACCTTCTTAGCCCGTAATCTTGTTATGGTATGTTATCTTAACTCAAAATGGAGAACGGACCACCACACCACAACGACGACGCTGCTTCTTTAAATTTCAATTGGACTGGATTTGTGACTGGATTTCAATACTCAATTTTCGCTCTGGACTGTCTGACTTCATTACCTAAATTTTGCAAAGAAACTCTATAGTGTATAGTTTTTGTTAACAAATGAGACACTTACTGAACAATTATTTGTGTGAAAAACTTTTCATGAATCACTTATTATGTGATTGATTACCCGAATCCAGTGGCGTAGGAACAAATTTTTCTTGGGGGGGGGAGGGGGCTGAGCTTTATTCCTCCAAGGACCTCGACCCCCATCCCCACTCAGAAGCCTAGTTTTTGGCATGGTTTCTTGGGCATGTTTGGCGCTTTGGGTATTTTTTCTCTTTTTTTTCCAAAGAAGAATAAACGAGTGACATTCTTGTTATCTTCTTTTTGAACTCTAACAGACTTGCCGGCAGTAGACATGCGTGCACGTACAGTACAACGGTACGTATAATTTGTTATGTACGTACAGCAGTACAAACACATTAGGTGTCACAGATGCCCGCACGCGTAATTTGTTTTCCCAGGAGTGTTTAGGACAATTTGCATTGATGTCAGTTGAAAATCCTTCTATATCACTGTCTAATTTCAACGAAATAAATGCAAATTGCCCTAAACACTCCTGGGAAAACAAGTTATGCTGCCCGCACTCAGAGTCTGCGGTAGCACGCAAAGTCTGCGGTAGCATGCAAAGTCTGCGGTAGCACGCAAAGTCTGCGGTAGCACGCAAAGTCTGCGGTAGCACGCAAAGTCTGCGGTAGCTCGCAAAGTCTGCGGTAGCACGCAAAGTCTGCGGTAGCACTCAAAGTCTGCGGTAGCACCCAAAGTCTGCGGTAGCACGCAAAGTCTGCGGTAGCACGCAAAGTCTGCGGTAGCACGCAAAGTCTGCGGTAGCACGCAAAGTCTGCGGTAGCACGCAAAGTCTGCGGTAGCATGCAAATATTATGTTTAATACTGCTTCAATCAGCTCAAAATGATTATGAGGGTGCTAAGAGGTAATGAAATCTCCATCGAAATTACATTACCTTTTATAGCAACATAATCGAAGAAATTAGAACATATGACAATACCCTATAAACTTGTATTATTAAAAGTGGGTATAAATAAGTCTTATAAGGGGTTTTTTGTATATGAGAAGTGGGGGTGCTAAAGCATAGTTAAGTCCCCCCCTAAATTTTAACTGGGTGATAAATCCCCCCCCCCCTCAATTTTGACTGGGTGATAAATCCCCCCCACCCCTCTTCTTCCGCTTTCTACGCCCTTGCCTGAATCTACTAGATCTGCTTCGCCGTGGCTTATGTTTATGTTTTATGTTACTCACTGATGTGATATCTTTATGTTCGCTTCGCTCGGCAATTGAAATTTTTGTTCAAAGTTTTTGGGCACGAGCAAGTCGGCTCAAATTGCAATTTTGTAGCGTGAAAAACATTACGTAACATGTGTAAGACGTTGGTCTGATACTAGGGTATTTTTTTGTTAAAGGAATTTGAGGTTGTCTGTTTCGCTCATTGAGCGTCCCGGTTACTGTTTTGGGGATGAGTTGAAATTGACCTACATTTGGTGAATTACTTGGGCACTGTTTTCAAAATTCGGCATAATTTATTTGGCATGCTTGCGTTCGCAATTCTCAAAATTGGGTGCTGTTTTCCATTGTAATCTTGTTTTCATCGAAATTGGGATTTAAATTTTAAAATATGTGTGTATTAGGTGACTTTGCGAAGTCAGTTATTTTGAAAATTGGTTAACTTTTTCTTGTTAATAAGGTTTCTGTATGAAACTATTTTGGAAAATTGTGTCACTTGGGGACAAGTGACGTACCTAAAAAGGGGGTGATGTGATGCCATAGCATCACCATGTATTTGTTAGATAATTGCACCCCAGGGTATGGTGCATGCGACAGAACTGACCGGCACTTTCCCGCTCTATTTTGTCATATGCGTCATATCCAGGGTTCAGACCAAGCGTGGCTGCTAAGATATCACATGTGGTATCACGGCCACGAGGCTCGGTCAGTCTATTTTGGTCTTGATTGTAATAAGATGTGTATTTTGAATGCATAATGTGAAGTTGATTTCAACTTGGTCACTTTTTGTACATATTTGTAAATAAATGCACTTAAGTTTAGTTTTACACACATTTGACACCCGTTCTCATCTCTTTGCCAGTGTTTTATTTTTAAAGCTCTTACCTCACATCTGTTTTAAAACGATTCTCTTCCACAGGTTTTGTTTTAGGTTCCTTGGCGCCCGGAGCAAGGCGTCACAGCTCTTTGTTTCCGAATCATAGCTGAAGAGAATTTTGTGGTGTAGTTCTCGGTGAAAACTTCACACACTTTATGGAATTTTTACTCTTTCCCTAATTCAAGTCACTGAAAATGATTAAGTTTATTAAAAAAGTGTATCTCTCCTAACATTTGATGGGGTGTGTAGTAGACTCAACCAGAGCATCACTGATGCAGCCTCAACCCTTTAAATTTTGAGTCAAGTTTTTTGCGTATCCACCCTATGGTGGTGATTTGTTGTCAATAAAAGAGAAAGATGGCATGATGAACTTTATTGATGTCCAGTCCCAAGCCTTTTGAAATGCGTCATGTTTTAATGAGAAAATATTCATTGTTTGTAGTTGAGAGCTTTTTAATGCACTTCTTTTTATCTCTGTTTTAAATTTCAGTCACGGAAAATCATACAACTGAGCAGTTTCTCCTGCTATACTTCCTATTAAGATAGGATATAAATTGGAGATGAAGTTCAAAACTTCTTTGCTCCTATTTACATAACGTTGGTGGAGATTTGAAAAACAATACGTTAAAACTGAACACAAGAAAGCAATCATCCATGGAGTTGCTGATCTCATCACCTTAGGCATACAGCATTGTGGAGGTAGGGGAGGGGAGGGGAGGGGATAGATAACAAGGTCATTATAGCTCTGTGACTTTTGACCTTGTGATCCCAGAGTCTACAGGACACAAGTTCATGTGCCAAGGTATCATGGTAAAACATAAGGTTTGTATAGGTCTTACCACTTTTGGAAATTAAAAATTCTAATTACCATTCCAAAAATATGGGGGGAAATGACTTAAAGTGGTCACTACTTCTGTGGCATTTGACCACTTGACCCCAGATTTACAGGACACAAGTTCATGTACCAAGGTTTCATGGTACAACATAGGGTTGGTACAGATCCTGCCCTCTTGGGAGTTTAAAGTGGTACTAAATTGTACAAAT
Organism: Chiridota heheva; assembly: GCA_020152595.1. NCBI lineage: Eukaryota > Metazoa > Echinodermata > Holothuroidea > Apodida > Chiridotidae > Chiridota > Chiridota heheva. The sequence continues at coordinate 600,947 of JAIGNY010000988.1, read as the reverse complement.
TACCACATATTTACTCCCTAATATGGCATATTTGACCGTTGACCCTAACCACCAAAACAACTGTCATTTTTTGCCATTTATCTTACCCTACTATATAACACCACCCACGCTCAGATCACTCTTACCATTCCAAAACTACAGGGAAATAAGGGCGGAGGGGGTGGCTAAAAGGAGTCATTAGCTGAGTGACTTTTGACCACAAGTCATGTTCCACAGTATCATGATACAAGCATTGGTCTTGCACTTTCGGAATTTAAAGTGACACATACAAATTAGCACATAAATACCCCCTAAAATCACATATTTGACCTCTGACCCTTGACCCTAATCACTGAAACAACTGAAATTTTTCACATTTATTGTACCATATTGTATGACACCATTCATGTTCACGTCACTTACCATTCCATAACTATAGGGGAAAATGGTGAAAAGTAGTGAATAGCTCTTTGACCTTTTGACCCCAGAATATATGGGACACAAATTTATGTACCAAAGTATCATGGTACAACATAGGGTTGGTATAGGTCTTGTACATTTGAGTTTAAAATGGTGCAAATTTGGCATAAAAAACACTTATTTGACCTTTGACCTGCAATTATTTTTAATTTTTGTTATGAATATTAAACCCTACCCAACTATGCAATCTGTAAAGATACCAGGTAATTCCTTCAAAAGATACAGCCATCACCAAAAAATTGTTTCATTTGACCTTTGTACCCCAAAACTTTGGAAACAAAAGTTCCAGGCAAGGAGTACCCGTCCACCAATTTTAGTTCAAGTGTGTATTACGCTTTTTTAGATAGAAGTACACAAAATCAATTGTTGCATACGCACACACACACCTACGCAGACGCAAAAATAACCAAACTTTGTGTCGTTCCAAGCTAGGGTCCTACGGGCTGGGAGAGGGGGAGGGGGCCCTAATATTACATGCCGAAAATTCTCTTTAAGCCAACCAGCACGCGACACCTGAGTTTATCCTGAAAACTCCGGTATGACAATTACCAACCTGACTTCCTGTTCAGTGTATTGTGTTTCCACTCCAAACAATGATTGTGTATCTGTCATTCCCATGCATACCACAGCCAAGTAGCCCAAGGTCATTTGTGTGTATAAGATTACAGAAATCCAGTGCTGAATACACATGAGTTTCTGATTGAAATCACTCATCCATGTTAGGTGTCTTTGTTGGAGAAATTTGTTTTCAAACTGGTGATAAAAATAGCTGTGTTCATATGTTTGAGGTAATTTGTGCATTAACTGTGAATGATTGATGGACCATTTCTCCTAAGGGAAGAAATTGCTTCATGGAGGTGATATGAGACTAGCTGGTGTCCCCCATAATATAAAGAGGGGTGGCCATGTAGTGTAGGAGGTATAGGCAGTTATTGCTTATACAGCAATATGACTACAATATCTCATCCCCACATTTATGTATACATGGGTGATGAGATAAGAAGATTGATAGGTTTTATGGTGGTTATGTGACAAAATCTATATAAAATTTCCATTGTTTATTACAGCAAGGCCTCAAAATTAAAATGATGTCAATTGGTCAAAAGTTTACTATTTTCATGTTTTGTAGCTTATTTTCTTCAAGTAAAACTTAGGTCAAATTAAGCTCAATCCACCCATCCATATAGATATTTGATTTTCCATGAAAGTTTCACACAAAGTTGCACTTGCAATTGAAACAAGAATATGCATCATAACTGGAAACAGTCTCTATGCAAATAAGGAATTCCCAAATAGTAGGTTTCAAATAAGCACTGGATCATATATCATAGTGGTCTGTTCGTTGATTACCTGATGTCTGTTCATGCATGACGGGCAGTTTGATTATAAAAGCTTGTTAATTACCTGATGTATATTCATGCATGATGGGCAGTTTGATCATGAAAAAATGCCAGAGGGGAGCTTGTGTGAAACATGACACCATGGAATATCTCCAAAAATCTCTAAAAGTATGAAAAAATTGTAGCTTTTTTTAAACCATAACAAAATTACAATGATTTACACCTAACAAAATGCAAGGAATATAATTGAAGATAACATTTCCTTAAAGCCAAAATTTCAAGACCAGAGATATCGAAACAAAAAAGTTTAGACAATTCAAAAGCCAAAAAGTGAAATTCTTGTATGATATTACAATCTCAACACAACACTCCTGTGTTGGTTGAGCTAAAAACCTTTTGGTCAGATTTTTTTGAAAACAGGAGGAATGGCTATAAGTGATCACTTGGATAAGTCTTTAAATGCACTTCACATATAACAAATCAAACTAGAATATTAGCACCCTGTAGAGTGCATACCTCCGCCTGTTTTGCAATTCCAATATGCCCAATATTTTGTTAACTTAATGCCCTCCACCCTCCCCCCCAATATACCTCAGTAACTTTAGACCCACTGAGTTTTATCTTCACGTAATATGTTCCTCACTTTTAATCATTATTGCCTATTTGCATTCTAAACACTTTACAATTATCTACCTTGTGACTGATTTCATCCAAGGCCATATCTTTGGTTTTAGTTTCATTCAGGCTAACCATTTTTTGTTGAGTTCCTTTCAGACGTACAAGATTCACATTCCATCATTTTTTTTCATGCCAAATTCCAATTGTTAATTTTGTCTGATATCCAAACAAATTCCATCATTTTCTTTTCATGCCAAAATCTAATTGTTTTGATTTTGTTTGATACCCAACAAATTCATTTAAGTTTCTTGAGAGTCCAGAGTTTGGATTTTCGTTCAGAGCACGAATTTATTTTTCAGCACATTATATTGGAAAGTTTCAACTAAGTCCTGACAGATCTCATCCTAAAACATCCCCACCCCTCCATTTCTGTCTTTCCCCTGTTCCAATAAAGTCCCGAATTTTAATCAGTTCTTAAAACAGTAACAAAACCACACAATTAAAACCCAAGCATAAGTTATTGAGATATCTTGATGACAAACAAACAGAGGCGAAAACATAACCTCCGTCCAGCTTTGTTGGCAGAGGTAATAAACTAATGGGATTACAATGCTGTGGACAGAAGCCTGAAGAGTGCAATATTTTTTTCTTCAATGCATTCAGTATAATTAATAAGAAAGGAGCATGGCATTAGTCATTAAATTAGTGAAAATTAGATTAATGTAAAAATGTGCCCCATTTTAGGAAAGAAGGTCCTCTGTTAAAACTGTTGTCTACGAATTTGAATAACACAGTGAAAGCTTCCAATGCTAAAAGATTCGACTTGCACAAAGATTCAAAGTTTTCTTAAGGTATGGAAAGGTGATTTGATTTATAAAAGGTGAGCGCAGGGCTGCATCTACTCAAGCTTCAACATTACAACTTGAATTATTATGTCTTCAAGAGTTACCACTGATGCTCCGTTGTTGAGCTTTGCCTATTTACTAGAGGATTGTATCTGATATAGCGGCCACAATATTGGATTTTTGCGTATTGAGGATTTGTCGATTTCTAAATTAGATTGTCCTTTCATATTTCCCATGTCCAAACCTCTCTGAATGCATTTTAGATGAATTAATTATACCATTTGGATACGTATATGTCAGAATATAATTTCTATTGGAAATTGGCAGCCATTTTGGATTTATGCAAACTAGGGAAAATGTTCAAGGTGTCATCAACTTGATTCTGTATATTTATTGTCTCAGCAACAAGAATCCACCCAAAAAATATTGCATATACTCACAATACAGGTTCCCTTAAAAATACCCATTTGGCTGCCAGACTAATAATCAAAATATTAATTTGAGCTGAAAACAAACCCCTTTTTTGTTACCATCGTTAACAGCAACTCTATACGGACTTTTCTTTGGAACACCAAATTAGTCATAGGGGGAACTAGACAGAAAAGTGTGAGCACAATATTTCAAAGACTCACAAATATTTAAGACACCCTTTGACCCTAGTTGAGAGCTACAAAAGTTCTCTTACTTCAATATTTATACCAAGGGTTCTCCAAGATTCATACATAATAAGATTTTACTACTTTGATAGACAAAGACAGGTCAATGAATATTTCAAAAATTCACCAAAAAGCCCCAAAATGTGTCTAGCCAACCTTCAATTCAAGTCCACGTATTCATGCAGAAAGCTTCCATTCAAGCTGATACACCAGAATTTGTGAGTAACCTTTTGTCTTTCATTTTACCACGAAGCATGAAAGCAGTATTACATTCTTTTCATGGCTAGGTAAAGAACAGTGGCCTACACACGAAAAGAAAGAACGATAACTTGCTCAATATACATAAGAGCTAAAATATTCCAGCAAAATACCAAACAAAGAGATCATAAACAGAAAATAATAAGAATAATAAAAACAACATTCAGACTCATTCAGTTTACCTAATTATATATTCCAGATCTGTACAGATGCTTCAACATTTACACAGTACTTTAAATGGATGGACAGTTTTCCTCATTTTCTAAACATTTAACAAAGCAAAAACATTTAGCACAAAACCTTATGACCACAGACTAACCACCCCCCCCCCCTCCCTATAAACTTCAAGACTTTCAACTCAAGATGTTCCAAATTGTGATATTTTGAGTTTGTTCATTTGTTTGATGAGGGCTTAACGATACCACGGCAACAAGGGTCAAATTGTGCATGAGAGGTTAGATCATTCCTGAGGTAGGAAGAAAAGAAAATAAGAGTCTGAGAGACGTACAAGGGCTAACAGCCAGGAAGTTGGGATCCAGAGAGGAAGTGAATATAAGTAAATGTAGGTAGGGGGAGTGGGAGAGGAGGGTGGGAGAGGAGGGTGGGATATTTTGAGAATAAAGACTTAAAGGAATATTCCCATAGAATTATAGTTTTCATGTATCAGAAGAAAATTTCAACAAACAGATTGGTAAAAAAACTTGTTGATATCTCCTTCCTTACGAAAGATATTGAACTTTAAAGATTTTTCTTGCCTGCATTAAAATGACTTTTGTACCAAGTCTAAGTCATAATTATGACGTCAGCACATCACCACCTGTACTAAACTTTATGTATTTCTTTAAAAATAATTCATTCAATTTTTTTTAATTCAAATATAAGTTACAAGAACAGATTGGAAAACATTATTTGAGATTTTATTCTACACTAATCTTAATCATTTTTTAAGAAAAAATGATCCCAATCATTTAGAAAATACAAAATTAATTTTTCAAAGAAATACAGAAAAAAGTATTTAAAAAAAAACAGTTGGGAGTGCTGTACAATTGAAGTACAATCTCTTTCACACAGACAAGAAACACCTTGAAAATTCAATAACTTCTTGTAAGAATAAGATATTAACTTGTTGTTTTCACCAATCTGTTTCTTTTATTGTCCTCTATCAAATATATTAAAATGAAATTCCATGGGAATATTCCTTTAATGCAACTGCTTATCATTTGCAAGGGATACCCCAGATGAAAATTCTGAAATATTTTGAAATTATTTTGGTCTATGGTGAGACTTGTTGATTTGAGATACATTTTCATTGGTATAAACACAGCAAAAATTATGATATATACAATTTTTAGACAAAAAACAGATCAACAGTTAAATACGCTCATACTCTAGAAATGGCACGTCAAATCATAGTTTATAATTGACGAATATTTATAACAAAAAGAGTACCGCGTTAATTATTCGCTTGTGGTGAGAAATGGGGGATTTTGAGATTTATTCCCTTTTACGTATGAATGAACGTGCTAAATTGGATTACTAGTAGTATGAAGAAATAAATATAAAACAAAGAAAAAATTACTGATAATAATACCAATGCCATGTCTTAATTATGTACATACACGATATACAAAATGTGTGTTAGCTTCAGCTAGGGTTGGCAGAGAAAGAATGGAGTGCTGATTGTTGGCTTGTCACAAAATGTCACGTCACAAAATTTCAAATTTGTCACATGTCGAAATGTCACATAATTTTTGGCACCTTTTGTACAGAATGTCACATCAGTTTTGCCTTTGTCACATTTGATTGGCATAGATTCACACATCATGACCAGCTGACCAGTGATATTCAGAGAAAGAATCATTTGGTTATGTCTGTTTTATGAAAAATGGAATCCCATCACTAACATGCATAATCAAATTACCAATGAGTGTGAGTGAAGGGGTAAAACATATCACAAAATATCAAACAAATTTTAATAAATCTATTTATGTTCATTTTGTCAAAAAAAAATCAAAATGTCACAGAATTTTGGACAATGAAATTTTGTCACAAAATGTCACCATGTCATGGATGCTCCATTCTTTGGATTGGTAATAACTGACCATGTCTGCCCATCTCAACAATAGCTAGACAATGAATAATAACTGAACAGAAACGCATGAGAAATATCACCTCTTGACCAATAACCTTTGCTAAGAACTCTGTAATTCCTCAAAAAGATTTGCATGAAACAAATTTTGGAGAAAGCAGCATGAAAAGCATTTTTCACAATCCTTGGAGCTGGCGGCTGAAAAGTAAAGGCATTGGTTTTTGCCAGTTATGTAAATTTTAACCTTTAAAGAAATATTCCAATGGATTTTCATTTTCATATATGATAGAGAAAGATTTTAGAAACAAAGTGGTAAAAAGCTATGTTAATTTCTTATTCCATTTAGAAGATACAAAATTGAAAGTAATTTTAAATTTGGACAAAAGTGACTAATTATCAACATTTGTGATGTCATAGAGACAATTTTAACAAAATGTCTTTTTGTATTTCCCTTAAAATGATATGGATTTTTTCTCTCATTGAAAATATGATGTACACCAAGAAAAAACAACATATTTTCTAAGAAATTATTTATTCCACCCTATCTCTATAATGAACCAAAAATGCTGATCAATAATGTAAGAAAAGTGTGAATAAATTTATAATAAATACATAAGAAGTGTGCTGGATTTGCCTTGATGACATCACCAAGCTGAAGGAAAGAGACTGTACGAGGTGTTTTCAAGAACATTTTTCTACTTCTAAACGGAATAAAATATTAACAGAGTTTTTTCACCACTTTATTTCTACAAATTTTCTCTGTCATATATGAAAAAATGAAAATCCATGGGAATATTTCTTTAAACGCTCAATAGGTCGTGCAACGACCGGTTTGAACATGCACTTTTCAAAAAATTATTTTGCTTTGTCAAATAGGCCCACAGCAGTGATTCTGGTATCATTTAAAAGAACTCAAATAGTTCTTTCAGAAAATGTACCTTTTTGATGGGGGTTATCCTGAAGATGTTTGAGAAAAAATGGGTTGAAATTGAGAAAAGTCAAAAACAATTAACAAAATTATTTTTTCTTTCTAAAAGCTTACTCATGATGAGTTGTCAAAGGCATCAATGCATCCAAATCCAGTCAAATTTTGACTGCCCCTATCATCAATATCATTTTTTTGCAAAAGTTGTGCAAAATTTCATGATTTTTAGCCTTTCTGAAACCAAATTTTGACAAAAGTCATACATCCTGATCAGAATACAACTGCCATACCCTAAAAATATTGTCACAAAGCTTATTTGACATATTTTCAATTGAGAGCAACTACCCCCTCTTTGTTCATATCGTAATTTAAATCTTAAAACAGATCCACACACTAGAACATACACAATACAGTGTAGCGGTTAGTGAGCAAAATTGTAACATGGACGTACCGGGTTCAAATACCGACTGGATGCGCGGCTTTTGTTTTTCGAGAGTTATTACAGCTGTGATTATTTTTTAAGTTTATTTTTATTTTTTTGCATGTTTTGCTTTGAGAAAAAATCTAGACTGGTATCAATGAAAGTAAAATTTCACAAACAATCTAAAAATGTTAAAATTGACATAATTTTGCTTAAAATTTGCATTTTTATGTCGATTTATTTTGACTTTTTATTGAAAAGTTTATTGTCTTAGCATTCATATAAACCAAACTTGTAGTGATAAAAAACAAAAGGAAAGTTGTGAAAATTAATTTTGAATTTTGTTCTCTCCAAAATTTCAGTCACATTCTGAACCGTGTGTGTCTTTAAGGGTTGACCAATAGAAGCAGCATCATACAGTCTGTTTTTTACTGTTGTTGGATACACACACGTACAAATTTTGAGTAACTCAGGGTCCGGATTTAGTAGTGTTTATAATATTCCGTACCGCTGGGACCAAGGAAGATATTCGATTTACTGTAAGACTCACAAAATATATGGCCTCTCACTTTTGGGCCGCCAACTCCTCAATTGAAAATATCCTCCTTTGGCATATACTTCTGGATAGTCACCACAAAGAAAGATCCACCTTTTAACATTCCAAACCCAACTTAACAATTCATTGCAACAATTCAAACGTCACCTTTGCTGCATTGGGCCTAATCAATGCCTCCATTAAATGGTAACACATCACCATTGCTTTCCAATGACCAAATCCTCCTCATGCACTAATTTCTAACTTAATTACTACCTTACATACTTAAAACAATAACTTTATCCAATCATTGATGATAAAAAACAAAATTCAGCTTCACAGAAACTTGTAATGACGTAATATGTGTGTCAAGATATAATATTTAAAAACAAAAGACATCATAATTAAGAAGAAATGATATAATATTCAGTGCCTTTACATGCTCTAAATACTTCAGCTAATAAGAAACAAAAACAAAATCTTACATCAGAAATAACAAATATGGCAAGAAAAAGGATTGAATAGATGCATTGAACTAAAAATACCTTTTTAAACAGGTCACAGTAATATTTTTTATTTGGATTCTGAAAATAAATTTGTCTTTCTCTTTAAAAGACAATGTCAACAGAAAACCTAAAACGATATCAGTAGTCTCCAATGTAATGCCTGTTTACCTCTACATGGCGTGTTAGTAATCTTATAATGCTGACAGTTTCTAAACTTCCACTGACATTATTTTGAAGGTTGATAAATAAATTGCTTAATATTTGATTTTTGTTCAAACTGCTTTCATGCTGCAAATAGGTTAGTAACAAACTTTACAAACATTAAAGAGATAACAGCATTATTACAAAAACAAAAAATTTTAAATAAAAGATTGTGTTCTTGAATGTAAGAATAAAGAACAAATGATATAAAACTTAAATCAGTCAATATTTAAAAATATTCTGTTCAGCATGGGTATGAACAAAATTTGAAATAACCCCCCCTCCCCAAATAGAACAAAAACATTAAACCTTGGATACAATTTTCTCTCTCTTTTTGCTCCAGATAATTAGCAAAAAACTAAGCAAATTTGGTCATTTCAAGTAAAAACAAAAACAATGCAGTTATCCCAAATACTGTATGTATCTATCTCTTCTCTAATCAGTGCTCACAATAAGCATGCATGACAGCAGATCCAATACATCCCATTGTGTAAACAAGGTAATCCATCTGCTTTATATCTTTTACTAAATAATCTTGAATCTAAAAAAATCTTCCAGATGATTATCTAAAATACACCAAAGTTGTCTAGTTTTGACTAGCGATAGATTAACTTAATGCATAGAAAATGAAAGGTAGGATTTGTACCTCAATGGTGCTTTCCAATACGCTTTTAAACTACCTCAGTTGATTTATTCAAGGAGCATGCTTCCTCTGTCCATTTATCCAAGGACCATGCTTCCTTGGTCCATTTATCCAAGGACCATGCTTCCTCTGTCCATTTATGCAAGGACCATGCTTCCTTGGTCCATTTATCCAAGGACCATGCTTCCTCTGTCCATTTATCCAAGGACCATGCTTCCTTGGTCCATTTATCCAAGGACCATGCTTCCTCTGTCCATTTATGCAAGGACCATGCTTCCTTGGTCCATTTATGCAAGGACCATGCTTCCTTGGTCCATTTATGCAAGGACCATGCTTCCTTGGTCCATTGATGCAAGAACCATGCTTCCTCCGTCCATTTATGCAAGGAACATGCTTCCTTGGTCCATTGATGCAAGAACCATGCTTTCTAGGTCCATTGATGCAAGAACCATGCTTCCTCGGTCCATTTATGCAAGGAACATGCTTCCTTGGTCCATTTATTCAAGGACCATGCTTCCTCCGTCCATTTATGCAAGGACCATGCTTCCTTGGTCCATTTATGCAAGGACAATGCTTCCTTGGTCCATTGATGCAAGAACCGTGCTTTCTCAGTCCATTTATGCAAGAAACATGCTTCCTCGGTCCATTTATGCAAGGACCATACTTCTTCGGTCCATTCATGAAGGACCATGCTTCCTTCGTTCATTTATGCACGGAACATGCTTTAAGGTGTTTAATATTTTTTGAGAAGCCAGCTGATTTCATTTTGCAATAAATAGAAAGCCATGATGTGCTACAACTGTCCTACTCTTATTTAGTTAAGACCATTACACAAATGTTGTATTCATAACTTAAATGCATCACTTCTCTATTACCTTACATATACCAAAAGTCTCAAAACAAAGCCTCTACGGAAAAGAAAGAAAAAAAACCACTAATAAAAATTTTGCGTGTACAGACAATTCAAAACATATTTTGCATAACATATAACAAACATAATACAGAATATCGCACAATCAAAATGTGCATAAAAATACCAATAGATCATCTTACAAGAACCATTAGACTTGCATCATCATGAATGTTAGCTATTGTATAGTCTCTAAAACACTCTTGTCATTGTGTTGCCACTGAAGGAGGTAATAGAATGATGGGACATGTAAGGATAGCACATTCACCCATCACATAATTCAAGCTCTGTAAACATTTAGCAATCTCTACATGGGTTATTCACTTCCGGAGTGGGAAATGAACAAACTTTAGAGGGTACAAAATTATTGCGGCCAATACAGTTCTGGACAAACAAAAATATCATAACAGTAAGGAATGCCTCAAAATCTTACACTGGCTTTCATTCAAATTGAGAATCCAGCATAAGGTACTTACCTTAGTGTACAAGTGTGTAAATACCAGGCACCAAGTTACTTGAAGGATCTATTAATTGATATACAGTACCTAACAGATGAAACACCAGGTCTACTACCTCATATAAAAAGTTTTTTGTATCACTTACCAAACGTAACACTTTTGCTGCTTGATCTTTTAGTGTAAAGGGACCGACATGGTAGAATGACCTACCAGATTATATTAAACTTGCTCAGTCGGTCAATGTATTTAAGCGTCATTTGAAAACTTACCTTTTCAATCAATTTGAGTGGTATCTCCTATTTTATTTGTTTTGTTTATTTCGGTCCCATTGCACTGGGAGAGCGGCTATCATTCTTGTTTTGTCATTGTATTGATGTTTTATTTGTAAAGCGCTACTAAAGATTGACAGATCGAAGTGTGTGCTATATAAATTTATGGATTATGAATATTAGATAAACTGGGCACATTAGTTTTTAATTTTGAAAGTAACACTTTTAGTTTGTGAATTATTGCTTTTAGCTTTTAAATTTATTAGGCTTGCATCGTCATGAATGTTAGCTATTGTATAGTCACATAGACATTTAGCAATCTCTACATGGATTATTAAAAAATTTGGCACATTAGTTTTTGAAGTTTAAAAATAACACTTAGTTTCTCAGGTATTGCTTTTAGCTTTGAATTGAATGCATTGCAATTTAAGATATCAAAAGAGTAGCGACTCTTGATTCCATAGGTAACCAAAATACTTGCTAGTACCTACATCAAATAAAATACTTCAACTGCACTTGCCATAAATGTTTAAATATAAAATATCAAATTGCTCCTTTCAAGATTATGTTTGCTCTAGTTGTTTCACAAGTGTTGCTGTGAGAGGAACACAAGCTGATGATGTCATAATTGTGACTGGTGAAAAGCTGTTTTTAAATAGACCCTCAAGAAGACCACTAAAACAATCAAATTGGAAAAGTGCATTAACCAGAATAATGTGTGGTTAAAAATAAGTAAACTTCTGGACAGTAAATTACAAAATCCTTAGTGTACCAGTAAAGTACTAATTCTGCAACAAATATAAGGGTAATTAATATTTGAATTGGGCAAGAAGATCTGAAATGATGCTGCTAGACAGTCACACAACAATCATAATTTTAAAAGCCTAGACCTATTTCATGTCAGCAAAAGAACAAATATTGAAAACAAAAGAGCTAATTAAACTGTGGAATCAGTCTTTTCTATATGTAGTATAGATTTGTTGAGCAGAAGTCCTTTTCAACACCTGTTAAGGCTCAACAAACTAAAACAAACTTCTACGGTTAACTTGTTTTTGAAGCATAAATATTCAACCACAAAATTTGATAGACATCAAAAATGACATTTGTTATGCAAATATACTAAAGAATCCATCTTGAGCACTTCACAGAAACTATAAGAATCATGACAAGAATATAAATTTATACGAAAATAATAGCCAACAGTCACGGACATTGTCGAGACAAGATTACTAAATAACCCAAGTTGAGTCCTAAATATTTTTTTAGGTGTGTAAAGAATGTAAATTTCCTTATTTATGCATTTGCTCATTCACCTGGGATTAATTACTGTCCAGTGACTATATAAACAACAAATAAGACAGGTAAAATTAAACTACTTTAAGATTGCTTCATTTACTAGCATAAAAAAGAAAACATGTAGAACGCAATTAAATAAATAGTTTAAGCTACGTGATCTGATATTCCATGGGTGTATCCAGGGGGTATGACCCCCATCCCCAAAAAAAATGGCACTGGTAAAAGGTCCAGAAAATATGCTGAAAGGTCCAAATATTTTCCTCAGCGATCCTCCCCACCCTATTCGAAAGGCTGGCGACACCTCTGTATTCCAAGAGACTTGATTCAGCTTCCCACAAGTAGAATGCACTTTCCAGATAAAGGTTGTCATCTTAGATAACGAAGGGTTAAATACAACCTTAAATATCAACAAAAATAATCTTAAACAATTGACCCTGAATATGAAAGGCAAGTAAGTTACCCATTAAAGCGCATATAAATCGTATTCGTATTAGTTGCACAAATACTTTGATCACAATCTTAGTAAAACTCACTTTACACGAAATACTGAGAATCTTCCTCCCCACTTTTCCAAAGTGTGAAGATGCTGAATACTTGAAACAGAAAATTAATGCATGAAAGATTGATTGAGAACAGCCGTGCTTGGAATAATGATGAGAATACAAAAATGACAACTGCAGCTCTTATCAAGTCTTCTACTCCTTAAGCCTTGGTGCTTGCTCAGAATTTTGCAAATTAAAGGCTTATTCCTAACTTTGCCTTAGGCTTTAAAACTATAGTGGCTAAGCTACCCCAAGTGAAACAAAATTTCTTCAGTGCAAACAAAATAAAACTTAGACAACATCTAGGATAGGCCTACCTAACAACTCTGCTAAAATTGCAGTTGGATCATTTCTTTCCAAATATTTCTGTTGTTGTCATTTTTCAAATATGAATTGTTCCCAAAAGCACAACTTTCATTCTTAATTTCAAAAGGAAAACAAAAACATGTAAAAATATAACATATTAAACAGTTCTGCATGCTCTGAATAATTCATCAAGGTTCTAAACTTAGCAACAGATGCAAAACCATCTCCGTATATAGGTGGGTAACTAATATCTCTAAAAATTCAGACAAAACCACACACCCTCACAAAATCAAAATACAAAACTGGTTATCTCTTCTAAATGTACATTAATTAATTACAGTTATTTACATATTACGCTTCAAAATCCGAAAGGGACCTTCATGAATCTCCATCAACTTCTTTATATGCCTATAAAGTTTAACGTGTAAACTAAAAATGGAAAATGTAACATTGCATGAATTTAACATCAAACAAATTTCAAACCAAGAAACTGTGACTAGTAATTTAAGAAAGGTTGTCTTTACCGATTTTGTCTCAAATTCAAATGATGCAAAATGAAGTACTGCATATGACATGAATCTTACAAGCTTGCTGTCACAGATACACACACACATGCATGCATACATACACACATACATACACCCATACACACACCAGCATGACTGCATAGTTTCCTTAAAATATGCTATTAGCATCGCAACAAAACACTATCTTCCTATCTTCTTGATAAAAAATTCAAATATCAGCCACAAGAAGGCTAATTAAACAATGTATTTCAAGCCTTTGGTTTGTGGCATTTTTTAAGCATTTTCAAGCCCTAGGAGAAAAAGAATCACCTTGGTACAAATATACACAAATCAAAGTTTGTTTTAAATTAAAAAATATATAACTAATGTTTTAGGTTTGTTCACTACTGCTGTCCTTTGTTACTGTTTATGGTCATACTTAAATCATTACCTCACTTCCAAAATAATTTAATTAATGTCTCCAAATGTTTCTGATATAACTTTGAACTCAAGAGCCATTGAAATTAGGCAGAGTATTCTACGGCTAAAGCATACCACAACCGGTCCCTCTGACCACCCAAAATGCAACATTCCATTTTGAATATTCGAAAATCTACTCCATGGGGATAAATGGAATCCAAACTTTATTCATCCACTAAAGCTTCCCAATTCTCCCAGCTTATAACATTTTCTATTACAATCCTTTCTTATACTTTCCATTCCCTTGCTCTTCTGAGATATTTTCCATTTTGTAAATATTCTAATCTGTGTGATCATCACATTCATCACCATAATCATCAGTCATCATCACGATCATCATCATGATCATCACCATCATCTCACCATCACCAATCATCATCACCATACATGATCATCACCATCATCTCACCATCACCAATCATCATCACCATACATGATCATTATCACCAACACGATCATCATCATGATCATCACCCTCACCAATTCATCATCATCCTCTCCATCATCATTACATGATCATCACCATACATGATCATTATCACCAACATGATCATGATCACAATCACTACCATCATCTTTTAAAACCCCACCTCCACTTCAGCAGAAAGGATCTTAGTCCCTGAATTACTGTACATATGATGCTCCCAATAAATTCAAGGGAGCGTTTTACCCACAGTACCTGTCCTTGTCCAGAATGCTTCACCTTCTGAGTGCTAAGATGTACAACTTGATGCCTCACACGTTCCCATTTCTATCAAATATGGACCCTCATAGCTCTCCTCTTGCAAAAGAAGTTCTTAGCTATTTTCCTCTCTGTATATTCTATTTCCTAACTTCTGTTTCTTCTATAAATACTCAAAAAGAGAAAAAATGAGAGCATGCATACATGCATGGTTCCTTCAATAGCGTCCGAACATACGCCAATAGAAACTTTTGTAAATTCCCCTGAGTTAAGTTTCCTGAAAAACTTCATAACTTAATTTTTCTTATCAATCACATTATTACTGATGGACAATACAAACTTCTTACCCATACGCTTGTTTTATGGAAGAAACACATACTATACATAATGATTCAATAACGACCAAAAAAAGTATTCCGATACACATATTCATGCTAAGCTAACAAATACCATTTTGAAAATATATATTATACATTTACTCTAAACCTTAGTTTTATTCCATTTACAATTTAGGTTACATATATGTTACATATCTCTCTTATGACTGATGACATTTGATAGAAAGGCAGTGAGCCTTTGATCTCAATCAACTAGACCAGGTCTTTACTTAAATTTATTTTAATCAGTGGTGATACTAGGGAAGGAACACTGGGACATATGCACAATAAAAAAACCTTCATGTTCCCTTATTTTCATGGAAAATACTGTAATTTTAGTTTAATTAATAAAAACAATAATTTTGCCCATTTAATTTCCTCTTCATCTTTTTTTTTCTCCCTGAAATAAAGACACCCGGATAATAACCATTGTTATGTATAATATCATCTGTGGAGATATCCCACCAGTACTTTCGGGTACGCACCACTAATAATAATAATATAGTTAGGAAATGTAGGAATGGTTACATCCAGGGAATATGCTATCAATCTTGGATAGATCAGCATTGTGCACTGACGTTAACACCTTACTACATCTGCAATGTACTACTCCAGGTTCCCCCCATCAATCCTGCAGAGT
This sequence comes from Chiridota heheva, assembly GCA_020152595.1. NCBI lineage: Eukaryota > Metazoa > Echinodermata > Holothuroidea > Apodida > Chiridotidae > Chiridota > Chiridota heheva. The sequence continues at coordinate 584,985 of JAIGNY010000988.1, read as the reverse complement.
AACAAAATCCAGTCCCCAAAATAATATTTTGCCAGATTTCCAATAGATGTTATTCTTCCTCTGTTTTTCTCAATGAAAATATATCTGAACCTGAGTTCCTCTCTTGGGAGTCTTTCTTAAGAATTATTTGTCGCCCAGTTTTAACGAGGCATTCGGAATCAATTTCAAAATGGCAAGACGTTAGCTATTTCCAGCTCATAAATTCTGAGTCCTCTTTGAATTTAAAATGCTATATTCCTCCACATCAGATTCTTCGCTCCATGTGGCAGCCTCATAGTCGCTCTCTTCTGTGCTCACCTGCGTAAAACCTTTCCTTTTGTTGAAAAAGTTCCCGATGCTGAAAGAGTCGCTGTTATGAGTTTTGTAATTTCTCCCTCTACCTCCAATTACAAACATCCCCTTCCCTGATCCAAGCTTGTTCTGAGCATGAAGACGGACCATGATGGCAATGACCATCATAAGGACAATGGGTACAGCAAGAACTGTCACAATGATGGCAGTCACACCATAGTCCTCAGGTGCGGTGACAAAACCTTTGGTTTTTGCTTCATGGGAAAGGAGGTCGTTTCTTGCAAGATTTTCTGGAAGACTTGGGTCAGTGTTCTTGGCTGGGGCTAGAAAGAAGAAGAAGAAGACACATTCAGAAAAAATGCTGTTGCATGATTCCTTCCAGAGATAACTTCTTCAGCCTACACTTGCAAAACATTCATTCAAATAACAATTACATAAAATAAAGACAAAGGAATGTACAACTGCAAAACTAAACCAGAGTATGACAAATCATACGTCCGGCTGCCAGAGACAACCAAAAATCTTATCCAAGAAACCAAGATATTTACTTGACCTGCCCAGATAGACAACTTAGATTTCAGCAAAATTTGCATTGCATGTATACAACAAAATTCCACAGGCAATCTTATTTACTTTCAGGAAAATTCAGATTTGCAAATATATATATAGAAAATCATAAATTAATTTTGTATTGATCTGTTGATCCCTGTATTAAACCCTTAAGTAATCAGACCAGGCAGGTAAGCAAAAGCTAAATCCATCTAAGCAACTAGGCTCATAAAGCCGGTGCTTGTCCCTGGAGATTAACTCCCCAGCAGTGCTGGTACTCATTTTACAGCTGAGTGGACTGAAGCAAGTAGAGTAAAGTGTCTTGTTTAAGACACAATGTAGCTCTCACGTCAGGAATCGAACCCGGTACCTCTCAAATACGAGCATGACTCCTTAACCACCATCAACTGCACCTCTTAGGTAGGTAAGCAAGGGACTTTTTAACTACTTTCTGAGCAATTATATGGCAGGGACAACTTGAATATTACGGCAAATGGCCTATACAATGGCTATTATAGCAGTGCCAAGGTATGAGGCAAGGATTACTTTTAGAGATCTTTGATCCAAGATGGAGCAGTTATTCCTGAAGAGCACCCACCCAAAGGGCCAAGATGGACAAGCTCCATTGCAGACGGGCATTAACATTATATGGATGTGTAGACACAACCTTAAAAACCATGAAAGCAGTAAGTAATTTGATCAGGATCAGTTAGAAATGGATCATATACAGTTACAAATGGATCATTTACAGCGTTTTGAAGTATCAGGCATAAACTTGTAAGCAAATTTGTGATAAGGCGACCGTGGTATTGTATTTGTTAATTCCTAATGTTTATCATAATTCATTGAAGTGCACGGTTTAGCCAATTATGACAACAAGGTTTTGAGTCCTTACTATACCTTCAAATGAATTCTAGCAGGAATACACTTTCCCATCATATTCAGTGACTTCCAATTCAATTAATTTGGAAAGTGCTCCGGGCCCGAGGCCCTAGTCACAATATTCATAAACAAAAACATTATTACAACAGGGCATATAGAGACAGGAATGAACTCACCAATATTACGAAACTCAACATACAATAATATGAGAACAGAGCAATTGTCCCATGGTGAGATAGAATTTATTGCATACTTTGTCGATCCCTCAAAGCAAATTTTATATAACAAGCAAAGGAATGATAAAGAGGTTTTGAATTATAATTAAACAAAGAATATAACTGTTGAAAATATTATAATTTAAGTAATAATCCAAGACAAAGTGGTTTCGTAGGCTATTGTGAAAAGAACAAATGAATCAAAATGAACTACATTGTCTATTCCCATGTAACAAAAACAGCAAATTCTTTCGTTTCAGGCAACATTCTTTATTCTATCCTCGTTGACCTCAACCCAGTGACTGAGTCAGAAAAGGAACTTAAAGAATTGCATTAAGATGTTGAGCTATCTGCCATGTCATAACTCACATATTTAGCACATATTATACTTCATACAACCTATGATCAAACTATGATCAATCATAACTAAAAGTGCTATTGAAACTTAAAACTAATCTGCTCAGATTTTAAAAGTCTTTTTAAGAAAATAGAATTTGGTACATGTCTATAACTTTACAATGATCTCTTCATCAGAGAAGTTTCTAAAACAATAAGTAAAAACTATAATTATTTTCTCCTGTCCCTCCCTCCATAAAACATTTAAGTTTCCTAAAATTTTGACTTGCAGTTGCTTAACACTGAGAAAGGTGATGGGCAATAGGTCTAAAACTCAGGTACAAGGGCTTTGGTTTCCGTCAAAAAAATAAGGCAAGAGAAAATGAGCTATAAAAACAAAAACATCATTCTTTTATTGTTTAATGAGGGAACACGAACATGTTCTTCTGCAAAAATTTCTAAACTGCAGAAGTTTGCAAGCAGAGAAAACTTCAACTACATTTTTCCCATAAGGAGAAAGTTATTAATTCTCTCACCAACTGCCCCCTCTTCTCATCAACAGGTCCCAAATAATTATCCCATGCTCAAATTGTTTCTGAAAAAAGATTTCCTCCAAATAAAGAAAAATCTCCTTGAACCTAATCTATTTTACGTGATAAAATGCACGACACATTACAAAGATTAAGAATTTTTTCTTCACAAACAGAATGTCTGCTTTTAAAGATAAAGAATAATCTTAAAGGATTTCAAGACTTCATCAAAACACAAAGATCAACGACTATTTCGGGGCTAAATATTGTGCATGTGCCTCCTCAAATTAGTCTAAAAGGCATACCACATAATTTCAATGCTGTAAATTAAAATTGCAAGGTTTTTAAATATATTAATCTGTGACGTAAAGTCATCACAACCAAAATCAAGTGATGGAAATATGTACAAAGATTTGAAGTGCAGTGTTGATTCCACAAGCTTTTAACTCTGATATTAAGTGCAGGTGAAAGTAAACCTAGCATTCCATTTATTTCTTATGCATAATTGATCAAGGCTGCTATACAAAAAGTTAAAAGCATTTCTATCAATATATTCCCATTTCACAATGTTCAACAATGCATACAATTTAAATTATTCATGCACATAAGTAGCAAACACAAATATAAGCAACATCCATCTTAAAACTAAAAACCAAAAATGAACTAATAATTTTTGTGGGAATGGGCTTTACTTAATTAAACTTCCTTCCTTAAATGCGGGATTGGTTCAACGATCTTTTACGACAAGTCTTCTTTTGTCAAAATAAAGGGACATCCGACAATGCCCGCTTAAAGTAAAGTAGTCACCACTTGAATATGACACAGTGAACTAGTTTTCAGTCTTAAAGGACATGGAAGCACCATTTTTTACCTTTTGATTAGCATCCTTTTAAAGGATTAGTTCACGGGTCTTGCAAGTTCATCTGATATGAAAGAGGACTTCCAAGGAAAATTCTTATTCCGTAACGGATCATATTCAAGTTTAAAAGTTTGGTATCATTTGTGTAGAAACGACTGAAATCAGACTAGTTGTCAAGTCACATCCTCAGATTCCTCAAAGTCTTTATGTATTCTATCATATTTTGTCTGTGTGCGATTGTGTGGCCTAAAAACCATTGGATATGTCAGGAAAGTAGTCAAACAAAATCCAGTAAGGGTAATCATGTTTACAACCTAAAGCAAGTTCGAGGAAAAATAATTCTAGTCCTAAAACACTTAAATGAATTTTCTTTAAAATACATTAACAATTGAATGTGAGGATGATGGTGCCAAACTTCTATAGTAGACTTACTACACCAGTCGTTTCTACACAGATAAAACTACTTTCTTCACCTTTTTGTTTGTTTGTTTGCTTCACATGAGACACTTGCTTGACCACTGAACTAATCCTTCAATGAAACAACCATACTGTAATTTAAAAACAAACTGAAAATATTTTGTGCCAAACAAAAAGCAATCAACCTCCCAGCTGTTAGAAAGTTGCTATAATCCCTGCTGTAATGAAGCAAAAATGAAAGCTGTTAGAAAGTTGCTATAATCCCAGCTGTAATGAAGCAAAAATGAAAATCCTTGAAAACATTTAACAAAATATTTTCATGTTTTTTTTTCTTTTCTTTAAATTAGGGTGTTTCAGCTGATGTCACGAGGTCACGTGACTCTTGTTTACATCGCCATTTTGTCGGTCAAAACCACTGTCGTCTGCTGTACACTTAATTAGACTTACATACGTTTGTATGTCGTTATATAAGATTATTTTTGCAAGATAATTATGCTGGAATCTTGCTGTGTCATTGGTTGCACTAATAGATGTGTGTGGGGAATAAAAAGACAAGTTTCCCAATTTCCATCTGATTCTGATCGACGTTGGAAGTGAGGTATATGGTATGTAGGCTTTGTCTGAATATAAGAAACAATTAGATGCCGTTAACGTTAAAGTTACTCTTCATATACCCGGTGAAAATATAACTTACTTAAGGAAAATATGAAGACAAATTGGAAGCGAGCAAAAAAAACTGCAATCAGTAAAATTCGCTGAACTGGTACTGGTAGGTTAGCATGTAGTATGTTTGTTGTACGTGTGATGCGACTGAGCTGTGTGAGGACGCGTGAAATGCAACAACGCCCCTGCCCTGCAAAATGGAGTCCAGTTAAGTTAGAGTCATGTGATGAAATCCCTCTATAGCCAAGCATACAAAGTTGGTGCAAACTGAGTTCAAATCTAAACAATTGATGTTTAATAAGGTTACAAATATGCCAATGCCTTTCTTAATCAAATTGCTGTAATTTCTGTTGTAATTAGAGCTACTAACTAGGACTTTTCTGCAGTGGAATATTCTGACCAAATTGATATATCTCACCTTCCTATTGTATGTAATGTCAGCATACCACCCAAAGTGTGACAAAAATCCAATGTACACCAATGGAAATATCTAACATTGAAAATATTTCAGTTTGTGTTTTTCTTTGAATATTTAAGTTAAAGTAAGTGCAAACTGAGTTAAATCTAAACAATTGTACCTTATTATTTCTCTTTCAGTTCTGTGCTTAATAAGGTTAAAATTATGCCAATGCATTGTTGATCAAATTGCAGTAATTTGTGATATAATTTGTACATGCACTATGGAAAATAAAGGGCAACTGAAGAACAAGTGACAATGAAGAAATTAAAGGGCAACTGAAAAACAAACAAGTGACAACGGAGAAATTTATGGGCAACTGAAGAACAAGTGACAATAGACAAATTAAAGGGCAACTGAAGAACAAACAAGTGACAATGGAGAAAAAAAGGGCTACTGAAGAATAAGTGAAAATGGAGAAATTAAAGGGCAACCGAAGAACAAGTGAAAATGGAGAAATTAAAGAGCAACTGAAGAACAAACAAGTGACAATGGAGAAATTTAAGGGCAACTGAAGGACAAGTGACAATGGAGAAATTAAAGGGCAACTGAAGAACAAACAAGTGACAATAGAGAAATTAAAGGGCAACTAAAGAACAAGTGACAATAGACAAATTAAAGGGCAACTGAAGAACAAACAAGTGACAATGGAGAGAGAAAAAAAGGGCTACTGAAGAACAAGTGAAAATGGAGAAATTAAAGGGAAACTGAAGAACAAGTGACAATGGAGAAATTAAAGGGCAACTGAAGAACAAACAAGTGACAATGGAGAAATTTAAGGGCAACTGAAGGACAAGTGACAATGGAGAAATTAAAGGGCAACTGAAGAACAAACAAGTGACAATGGAGAAATTTATGGGCAACTGAAGGACAAGTGACAATGGAGAAATTAAAGGGCAACTGAAGAACAAACAAGTGACAATGGAGAAATTAAAGGGCAACTGAAGAACAAGTGACAATGGAGAAATTAAAGGGCAACTGAAGAACAAACAAGTGACAATGGAGAAATTAAAGGGCAACTGAAGAACAAGTGACAATGGAGAAATTAAAGGGCAACTGAAGAACAAACAAGTGACAATGGAGAAATTAAAGGGCAACTGAAGAACAAACAAGTGACAATGGAGAAATTTAAAGGGGACAAATGACAATGGAGAAGAACCAACAAGTGACAATGGAGAAATTAAAGGGCAACTGAAGAACAAGCGACAATGGAGAAATTTAAGGGCAACTGAAGAACAAGTGAAAATGGAGAAATTAAAAGGCAACTGAAGGACAAGTGACAATGGAGAAATTAAAGGGCAACTAAAGAACAAACAAGTGACAATGGAGAAATTAAAGGGCAACTGAAGAACAAGTGACAATGGAGAAAAAAGGGCAACTGAAAACAAACGACAATGGAGTAGGTAAAGGGCTACTGGAGAACAAGTGACAATGGAGCTACTAACTAGGACTTTTCTGCTGTGGAATATTTCCTGCAAAATTAAATTCAACCTTCCTATGTAATGTCAACATTACCACATTAAGTTTAACAAGAATCAAATGTACACCACTGGAAATAATTAACACTTGTAGAATTCTACTTAAAAGCTCCGCCTGCTTGTATTCACTATATCATCCATGAACCCATAGGCAATAATACTGTACGGTTTTGACCACAGCCAGGACACACACCTTGACCTCAAACGTTCCTGAGAATTGGAGAATGTGACAATTGGAGGAAATTGATGTGACAATTGGAGGAAATTGATGTGACAATTGGAGGAAATTTAAGCTGAGGTACCAGTTATACAGTGTTGCGTGTGGCTTGGAGAAAAAGTCAGCGAAAATCCAAGCGTCTACATTTCTGCATATTATTGGTGACCATGCTCTCGAAGTATACAATACTTTTGAGATGTCGGATGAGGACAAAATGAATGTGCCAAAAATTATGGAGGAATTTGAAAAATATTGCATTCCGAAGAAAAATGTTACGTACGAAAGACACATTTTTAACACCACGATTCAAGCTGCCGGAGTAACTTTTGATAACTTTGTGGCAGAATTAAAGACAAAAGCGCAATCGTGCGAATTTGGATCCTTATATGATAGCCTAATTAAGGACAGAATAGTTGTGGGCATCCGTGATAAACAATTACGTGTTAAAATTTTTAAGGGAATGCGACTTAGATCTGAATAAAGCAATAGACATTTGCCGTCTGGCAGAAGTCAGCAAGCAACAATTAGGAGACCTTGCAGGTGCGGTGAGTGGTAACCTCTCAGTTTCTGTAGATGCCATGACACACAAACGAAGTAAGGAAAGAAATGACCAAAAAATTGCGAAGAAAAGCAAATCAGAAATTGCAAATACTGTGGTTCTAGCCATCCAATCAGGAATGACCAGCCTTTGGCAAGCAGTGTAAGAACTGTGGTAGATTTAACCACTTTGGGACAGTATGCAAGGCTCAAGAACAAGTGACAACGGAGAAATTTAAGGGCAACTGAAGAACAAGTGACAATGGAGAATTAAAGGGCAACTGAAGAACAAGTAAATTTTTATCAAAGTCAAACACACAAGCTGTACATGATGTTCAACAAGAAGAAACTGACTCAGAGACAGTCTGACTTTTTTATAAATTCAATTGAAGGCGCACCTACTAAACTTAACAAGGACTGGAAAGCAAAATTAATTCTTTACGTTGACAGCCATAAAGAGAAGCACGTGACATTTAAACTTGATACCGGAGCCCAGTGTAACGTTATTCCGTACCGCGTGTTCAAATCAATCGAAAGCAAAGTGTGTGTAGAACGATTAAATTCGAAACTGATTTTATATTCGGGTCATAAGTTCAAGTCACTTGGAAAACGCACGTTGTTATGTAGCTACAAGAGCAAATACCACCCACTGGAGTTCCAACTTGTTGATGGTAATTCAACACCGGTTCTAGGATTGAGCCCTTGTGAAGAAATAAGATTAGTGTGTCGACTGAAAGAAATCAAGAGTAAAGACAACCTTGAAGGACAGTTTCCGCAGGTATTTCAGGGTTTAGGTTACCTCCAGGGTGAACACAAGATAAAGTAAAAGGAGAATGCAGTTCCAGTTGTAAATGCGCCCAGGAAGATACCGATAGCATTAAGAGACAAAGTCAAATCCGAGTTGAATAAAATGGAGCAATTAGGAGTAATTGAACGGGTGCAAGAACCAACACCATGGGTATCTAGCATGGTAGTGGTTGTTAAACCAGCTAGAAACAAAGAACCAACACCATGGGTATCTAGCATGGTAGTGGTTGTTAAACCAGCTAGAAACAAAGAACCAACACCATGGGTATCTAGCATGGTAGTGGTTGTTAAACCAGCTAGAAACAAAGAACCAACACCATGGGTATCTAGCATGGTAGTGGTTGTTAAACCAGATAGAAACAAAGAACCAACACCATGGGTATCTAGCATGGTAGTGGTTGTTAAACCAGCTAGAAACAAAGAACCAACACCATGGGTATCTAGCATGGTAGTGGTTGTAAAACCAGATAGAAACAAAGAACCAACACCATGGGTGTCTAGCATGGTAGTGGTTGTAAAACCAGCTAGAAACAAAGAACCAACACCATGGGTATCTAGCATGGTAGTGGTTGTTAAACCAGCTAGAAACAAAGAACCAACACCATGGGTATCTAGCATGGTAGTGGTTGTTAAACCAGCTAGAAACAAAGAACCAACACCATGGGTATCTAGCATGGTAGTGGTTGTTAAACCAGCTAGAAACAAAGAACCAACACCATGGGTGTCTAGCATGGTAGTGGTTGTTAAACCAGCTAGAAACAAAGAACCAGCACCATGGGTATCTAGCATGGTAGTGGTTGTTAAACCAGCTAGAAACAAAGAACCAACACCATGGGTGTCTAGCATGGTAGTGGTTGTTAAACCAGCTAGAAACAAAGAACCAACACCATGGGTATCTAGCATGGTAGTGGTTGTTAAACCAGCTAGAAACAAAGAACCAACACCATGGGTGTCTAGCATGGTAGTGGTTGTTAAACCAGCTAGAAACAAAGAACCAACACCATGGGTATCTAGCATGGTAGTGGTTGTAAAACCAGATAGAAACAAAGAACCAACACCATGGGTGTCTAGCATGGTAGTGGTTGTAAAACCAGCTAGAAACAAAGAACCAACACCATGGGTATCTAGCATGGTAGTGGTTGTTAAACCAGCTAGAAACAAAGAACCAACACCATGGGTATCTAGCATGGTAGTGGTTGTTAAACCAGCTAGAAACAAAGAACCAACACCATGGGTATCTAGCATGGTAGTGGTTGTTAAACCAGCTAGAAACAAAGAACCAACACCATGGGTGTCTAGCATGGTAGTGGTTGTTAAACCAGCTAGAAACAAAGAACCAACACCATGGGTGTCTAGCATGGTAGTGGTTGTTAAACCAGCTAGAAACAAAGAACCAACACCATGGGTTTCTAGCATGGTAGTGGTTGTTAAACCAGCTAGAAACAAAGAACCAACACCATGGGTGTCTAGCATGGTAGTGGTTGTTAAACCAGCTAGAAACAAAGAACCAACACCATGGGTATCTAGCATGGTAGTGGTTGTAAAACCAGATAGAAACAAAGAACCAACACCATGGGTGTCTAGCATGGTAGTGGTTGTAAAACCAGCTAGAAACAAAGAACCAACACCATGGGTATCTAGCATGGTAGTGGTTGTTAAACCAGCTAGAAACAAAGAACCAACACCATGGGTATCTAGCATGGTAGTGGTTGTTAAACCAGCTAGAAACAAAGAACCAACACCATGGGTATCTAGCATGGTAGTGGTTGTTAAACCAGCTAGAAACAAAGAACCAGCACCATGGGTATCTAGCATGGTAGTGGTTGTTAAACCAGATAGAAACAAAGACTTTGTTTAGACCCTAAGCATTTGAACAATGCCATAGAAAGGGAACACTTCCCTATGAAAACAATTGATGAAGTAGTAGCACGAATACCCAAAGCCCAAATATTTAGCTCTCTTGATGCAAATTGTAGGTATTATCAATAAAGCTAGATCATGAGAGTTCCAAATTATGCACATTTCAAACTCCCTTCGGCCGATTCAAATATAAACGGCTCCCCTTTGGCATTAAATCTGCCCCAGAAGTTTTCCACAGGAAAATGAATGAAATTTTTGATAAAATTGAGGGGGTAGATATCATATTGGATGATATTCTCGTGTGGGGGGAGAACAAAAAGCAACATGATCACAGATTAGAAGAAGTCCTAAGAAAAGCTCAGGAAGCAAATCTGACTTTCAACAAAGAAAAATGCAAATTTAGACAATCAAATGTAAACTATATTGGGCATGTGCTTACATCAGAGGGGCTTAAACCTGAATCCAAGAAGGTTTCAGCAATAAATGCTATCTATGCAACCACCATCAATTAAAACAGGGTTGCAACAGTTCTTGGGAATGATTAACTATGTAAGCAAATTCATTCCAAATATGTCAACTGTAACAGAACCACTGCGCAAATTACTAGTAGATAAGGTAGAGTGGTTTTGGGGTGACAAACAGAATCAAAGCTTTCATAAACTGATGAAGCTAATTTCAAAAGCACCGGTACTTGCATACTTCGATGTAAATGAGCCGTCTACAGTGAGTGTAGATGCATCAAGTACAGGAGTAGGTGCTGTCCTACTGCAAAAAGGACATCCAATCACATACGCATCATAAGCGTTTACTGTAACTGAACGTAACTATGCCCAGATGGAAAAGGAACTTGCGGCAGTAGTGTTTGGCTGCAACAAATTTCATCAATTTATTTTTGGAAAAGAGTTTGTGGTCGAAAGTAACCACAAACCCCGGCAAGCAATCTTCAAGAAACCCCTGGTAAACACACCACCACGTCTTCAAAGAATCTTAGTGTCGCTACAAAAGTATGATATGTCATTGGAGTAAAAACGTGTAAAGATCTGTTCATTGCAGACGCATTGAGTAGAAACCATGATAAACAAATAGAACATGAAGAGAAAGAGGTCATTGAAATTTGCAATGTAGACATGTACAGTTATCTTCCAATTTCAAAAGCCAGGTTGCAGGAAATAAGAGATGCAACTACTTCAGAGGAAGTGTTGTCAGCTCTAAAAGAACAAATTCAACATGGGTGGCCAAAAAATAGATTCAAGGTCAAACCAGAACTTAATGTCAATTGGGACTTTCTGGAAGAAATCACCTCACAAAATGGGTTGCTATTCAAGAGTAAAAAGCTTATCATTCCAGCTTCACTCAGCGAACCTAAATTGACAAAATACATCGAGGCCACCAAGGTTTAGAAAAAACCAAACTCCTTGCAAGAGACTTACTCTACTGGCCAGGAATGAATCGTGACATTGAAAATGTGATGAAAGCATGCAAAATTTGCAATTGTTTCCTAAATAGAAACCCAAAACAACCGATGTTGGGACATGACAAACCAAAACGACGTTGGCAAAATGTCACCACAGATCTATTTAAACTAAACTCAGAACAGTATATAGTTTTGTAGGCTACTATTCAAGTTATTTTGAAGTGGAGAAATTGCCCAACACAAGAAGTGAAACTGTTATCACGTGGTTGAAACAAACTTTTGCTAGGAATGGCTTACCAGAAGTGGTGATTTCAAACAACAGCCCCCAGTTTTCAAGTGTACAGTTTCGGAATTTTGCAGAACTCTACCAATTCAACCATACAACCTCATCACCAAGGTTTCCTCAGTCAAATGGCAAGGCAGAGAAAACCATACAAACTGCAAAAAAGTTGCTTAAGAAAGCAAAACTTGCAGGAAATGATCCATATCTAGCTCTTTTGCATTGGAGAAACACCCCAATGAGAAAAAACAAACCATACAGACTGAAAAGTGTTAGACAAAGTGTTAAACCTTTTAGATTTGGACAAGATTATTAAATTTAAAACAAGGGAAAGGAGATGATTAGGTTAGCAAGCTTAGGAAATCATAGTGAACTTAGTTTAATAGTGCTATAGAGTTGATAGTAGTAGAATGTTAGGAACATTGAAAGTTGAACAAGGTAGTTCAGTAAAAAAGAAAATGAACTTCATGTAAACACGTTGATTTTATTATTTCAAAAGAAGGGCTGCCAACAATTCGAGGTAAAAACCATGTGGCCCACATTTATACCAGGCATTCATAATTGATACTTCATGTTGGCAATCTAAAATAGATATGACTCTGGAATATTTCAATAATTGTGTGTTGTGTGTTATTTAATTAATGAATTAGGAATTACCGCATTATTACAATAGCCTCAGATTCCTCAAAGTCTTTATGTATTCTATTATATTTTGTCCTGCTATTCTGTAGCTTAAAAACCATGGGATATGTCAAAAAAGTAGTAAAACTGAATCTAGGAAGTATATTTATAATATACCAAAGGAAAAAGTTTGAGGATAAATCAGTTAAATAGTAAAAAAATTAAATAAACTTGCATTAAAATACATAAAGACTTTAAGGAATCTAATACTGTGACGTCACAACTAGTCTGATTTTAGTCGTTTCTACAGAAATGATACCAAACTTTTAAACTTGAATATCTCCTTAACTAAAAAGAGTTTTTGTTAATATTCAACTGCCATCATATGCACTGGTCTTAGGTGTCACCTCACAATAAAACTGTCATTGTACAGTATTGTTGGCAATTCATTAAAGAATTATGCAGAGAATGGGTTGGCAGAGAAAGAATGGAGTGGTGATTGATAGCTTGTCACAAAATGCCATGTCACAAAATTTCAAATTTGTCACATAAATGTCTCAAATGTCACATAATTTTTGGCACCTTTTACACAGAATGTCACATCAGTTTTGCCTTTGTCACATATTGACATAGATTCACACATGACCAATTGACAACCAGTGATACTCACAGAAAGTATCAGAAAGTTCTATTCTTAAGAAATTCAACCTGTACGTTTTCTACTTTTCTGCAGATATGTGGAACAGCATATTGAACTATGGTGCATACCATCCAACCAGGGAGGATACTAAATGGCAATCCTGACAGAAAGTTCCCTCACCCTTTTTCCTGGTTATCTGAATCCTTCTGGAGAAGAACGGGATGGAATATTGTTGCCATTTCCCGCCAAGTGTATTAATGCGCATTAATGGCGGCCTGTGCATTAATGGGGCCTGCGCATTAATGGCGGCCTGCGCATCAATGGCGGCCTGCGCATCAATGGCGACCTGCGCATCAATGGCGGCCTGCGCATCAATGGCGGCCTGCGCATCAATGGCGGCCTGCGCATCAATGGCGGCCTGCGCATCAATGGCGGCCTGCGCATCAATGGCGGCCTGCGCATCAATGGCGGCCTGCGCATTACTGGCAGCCTGCGCATTACTGGCAGGAATGCCTAGGCCTGCGCATTCATGGCAACCTGCGCATTAATGGTGGCCTGTGAATTAATGCTAGAATCAGAACTAGCACAAAAGCTGAGATTTAAACAAAACATTCAGATGTTGTGAATTCAGTGTCATGAGTAGTCATGAGCAGTCTGTTGATGATATCTGCATGTTAGCATGCTTGCTACAGCAGATACATATATAATATTCTAATGTCTGGCATGCTATACATGCTCAACACCTTTAACAGTGAAGTGTGCATGGATATACATCTATCACTGTGAATCAAGTCATAGAAAAGGGTGCTTCTTCAACACGTTTCATGAGGAAAATCTGTTGCAATGGATTTTTAGCCAAAATTCTCAAAGCCTACAAGGTTGAATAAAAACATTACTTAAAATCACTCACTAATAAACAAACAAAACCTTTGCTGTTAAATACCAACCTATTTGTCAATTATTACTTCAAGCCAGACACATTGACCACAGGGAAATACTTTTGTCCTTGTGTTGAGTGTGAAAATCAGTGCAGCTGCAGTGAAATTTGTTTACTATCAATGTCAGATTATGACCATGGACAGTAAGGTGAAGTGTGTGGATATCCCTGGTGTAATTGCTAATTGCTTGTGCTGGATTGTGGTTTCTGTTGTGAGTAATATAGACCCCGACAGATTTTAGATTTTGTCTGGGCTTAAGACACAAAATGTATTGCCAGGTTTAGACTTGATGTTTAAACTTAAAATTTGTCTTCTGATATATTTCTCATAGTAATTTTAGACTTTCATGTATCATGATGACATTTGGGCAGTTGAGGTAAAATGAAGGAAATCCCGGCAAGGGATGATAAAATATATCATGAGAGAATAAAATAATCACTGAAATCAGTGATTTTGTAAAAAACGTTCATGCCGTATGTTTCATGTCACTTCCTTTATAATGACTTGCCAAATACTTGCTTTTCACATGTACAGCAAAATCTAGAAATCTTTTATTGCAATTTTTGATATATATATATATATATATATATATATATATATACCCAAACCTCTTTTAAAAAATAGGGTTAGAGCTGATTGCCAAAAAATTAATAAAATTAGCAAAAGAAAAGAGATGCATTGCAAGGACACCATTTGAAAATAATGAAAATAATGCTGTTAGTGCCAATAAACCCACAATTCTGCAAGGAGTTTTAGTATGTCATAACACATATTTCTTGCAATAATCTTATAAAATGTCTTTTTCAAGGATATGAACTTATGACAGTATTCGACAGCATACTCATTTTGAAGGCACATGGACAGGTAGCAACAACACCAGATTATTAAATGGTTTAAAATATACTACAAACCATGCGAACAGCAAAAATATCCTATCAAAATCAGCTCAAATGTGACCATTTTCCAGCATTTTAAAATTTAGACACATAATTAGCATAAAATGTGCAATAATTTGAGACCTCAGAATGGGACAATTATTTGCTTCTGTTAATTTATTGTTTTTCGGTCTTTCCCAAAAAATATTATGAATCGGAGAAGTTAGCTACAGTGAAGGTAAGTAAGGTAAGGTATTATTATAACCTTGAACCAGATTGAACAGCAGAATGCAATTTGTTATTTGGGAAAGAACTATAAAAATAACTACATTAATATTCCTGTTTATACATCATCACTTTGAAAATTTGTAGAAGCCAGATCAGCCAAATATCAGCTGAAATCCATGAAAACAGCAGAAAACTCAAGAATTTTAAAGAATCACATAAATATTTTGAGCTGTGGGTGGATAACAAATTTAGCATAAATCAAAAGTTGATCAAACAAGCCGTAACTCAAAAACTAAACATGATTTGTTTTCTTCAAAATTCAGATCTGCACAGATTTTAATATTCTTTTAACCGATACACAAATTGACCTCTCTGATTAGGTCAATTGCTATATGCCCATAGGCCTTAAAGCTATTTTTACATTCTGATAAAAGCTTGTATGAAATCATTTTCATTCCTCTTGCAGTTAAGCATTACCACTTAAAAACATATTAGTTTAGTATTCGCCATTGCATCTTTTCAGTGTTAAAATGTGCCCAAAGATCTTTCAAGTGATGAAAATTTGTTTTAGGTTAAGGAAAAAGCTGCGATGAAATGATTTTTTCCTGAAGACTATTTCTTTGCAAAATTAGAGTGAAAAGGCATTCCATGCTTCCATATGTTTGGAAAAGTTAGCTTGGTCGATCAATAATGACCAAGAATAACATACCACTTCCTGGTGGGTGAGTAGGCTCCAATATTATAGACCTGGAAGTACTTTCACTCTCTGTGGTCTGTGGTTCTGCGGCTGTTTCGTCAGTGAGCGTCTTGGTCATTTTTGTACCTCTCATGGCAGAGTCATCCTTGCCATGACTTAAGTGTTGGATTTCAGATTCTTGGGCAGAGCTTCTTAATACTGTAGTTTCACTTTCAAATGACGACTGCTTTGTCTTTTCACCGTTGCTTCTCAATTGCGGTAAATCAGTAAGCATTTCACTGTTTTTCGTCTCTTTGATGGAAGAACTTTCCTTATCAAAAGTCCTAAAGTTTCATCCTGAATTCCAGATGGTTTCGTGGTTCTTTGATGTAGAAAATCAAGTAAACTTTGAATTTTTATTGCAGCAGTTTTGTTGCTGTTGGGGATGCCACTGGCTTCTAGTCCTTGATCAGAGTTTTCATTTGGGATTTTAATTTGTGAAGTAGGTGCTGGGATGAACTCATCCGTTAGATACTTGTCAATAATATTGTTCCATTCTGTTGATGGTTTTGCTGTGCTCAGATCATTCACACGTAAATGCATGATGACATCGTGGCTTTGCGTAACACCTGAAAAAGAATCTACACACCCAAAGGACACATTCATTGCTATATCTGCTTGAAACTCATTGGCAAATTTGTACGCTCTTTGATTCGTATTGCAAAGCCAAAATTTGTATTACTGGTGATAAACTATTTCAATATTAGCCTGATGATTACCGTATTCGACATTATAAACACCCGTCCCATAGAGTGTGCTATTCGAACTGCATTGTGTGAACTGGTTCTAGGCTAGCCCCACCACAAAACCATTGTGAGCACCAGACATGAAAAAAGCAAATAATGTAACAAAACATATTTCTTAGTCTTCAAATTCAAATTAATTAAATAAATTATGTGATCAGTCAAAAAAAATTGAGTTGGTGCTTATTAGAGCAGAAACACTTTAATACTTTAAATACAGTATACCAATTTTGATTGGTTTCTTGAAGCCATTTTTGTTCCTAAAATAAAGTAAATATGAATGATAAAATGTTAATTGACATTTGACAACTTTCCAGTATTTTTCTAAAGACAGCCGGTAACTTGTGTATTGCTTTATTACATTGGTCAACACTGGTTAGCATATTGGGTTTAATACCTCACACCAAACACAAACTGAAAACGATCTAGCAACATCCCTAGATGAGGAATTCATGAGGAAAGTGAAATTGAAATCATTATCATAAAGCCTGTTGATGATAAAGAGTAAGATTAACATGGTGTCAATGGATGCTTTATGCCTTTCTCTCTATCTGCGCTCAAAACTTATATTTTTGTGCGATTTAAGTACTAGTGACATAGAAATATTTTTCATTTACTTGATTTGTATAACATTTAATTCCTAGTAAAATAATTAAATGATTAAAAACACAGTTGTTAAAAACCTTTCATTAGTTGCATTTTCCCCACAAAAATAGAAAACTATTCTTATAAGTGTATATCCACTGATATGCTATTTTCAGACAAACAAATTTAAACTTTCTACAAGCTTCACTTTGATACAAGAACATCACAACGACAGATAGTCACATGAAAAAAAAAAAGTTACTTTACAGATAACTGTCTATTGAATATCACTTCGCCACCAAAAATACACCAAATGCAATTATTTCCACCACAAATGTATTCACTTACCTGGATCAAAAAATTTCCAAACCTTATTTGGACCAATCTCTCCAACGTAAACAATGTTCCCGTCAGGAGTAACAGCAACATCATGAGGCTGGTTGAAGCCCTGTAAAATACAAGAAAGAACAGTTATACCCTAGATTGCAATACTAACCAGAAAAAAGGATTACAGCCATAAATTTGAAAACAGAACCAGTCAGGGTAGAGCTACAGAGAGAAAGAGGGGGTATGGGGGTATTTGTCCCTCATGAAATCGTTTCCCTCATCCCCCCCCCCCTCCTGAAATTTTAAAACGGGCGACATATTCTCTCTGATCTAGAGGTTTTGCCCCCATGAGACAAAAGATGCTCCTCTCATCCCCCCGGCATCAAAATATGTGTTAATGACGGAGCCCAACATATTGGTAAAAGATCATCAAATCTGAGCTCAACATATTAGTAAAAGATCATCAAATCTGAGCTCAACATATTGGTTAAAGAGCATCAAGTCAGTGTCAACATATTGGTAAAAGATCATCAAACCTGAGCTCATCATATTGGTAAAAGTTCATCAAATCTGAGCTCAACATATTGGTAAAAGATCATCAAGTCAGTGTCAACATATTGGTAAAAGATCATCAAACCTGAGCTCATCATTTTGGTAAAAGATCATTAAATCAGTGTCAACATATTAGTAAAAAATCATCAAGTCAGTGTCAACAATGGTAAAAGATCATCAAACCTGAGCTCATCATATTGGTAAAAGATCATCAATTCTGAGCCCAACATAATGGTAAAAGATCATCAAATCTGAGCTCATCATATTGATAAAAGATCATCAAACCTGAGCTCATCATGATGATAAAAGATCATCAAACCTGAGCTTATCATATTGGTAAAAGATCATCAAATCCGAGCTCAACATAATGGTAAAAGATCATCAAATCAGAGCTCAACATATTGGTAAAAGATCATCAAATCAGTGTCAACATATTGGTAAAAGATCATTATCATATTGGTAAAAGATTATCAAACCTGAGCTCAACATATTGGTAAAAGATCATCAAACCTGTGTCAACATATTGGTAAAAGATCATCAAACCTAAGCTCATCATATTGGTAAAAGATTATCAAACCTGAGCTCATCATATTGGTAAAAGATCATCAAACCTGAGCTCATCATATTGGTAAAAGATCATCAAATCCTTTCACAATTTTAATAATTATTTTAATTAGCTTACATTTATATTTACATTTACCATTCACAGTTTATTGAAATAACACTATTGAATTTTATTTATTAATTTTTTTTTTTAATTGGCTGCACACTAACTAGCTAAGTAGTCTGAAACTCTACCACACTGTCACAAAGGCAATGTTGGGTTGGAAAGTAGGCCCAATATTTTTAGCCACTATCAAATCTTAACTTACTAACAGTATGCTAAATTTACCTGACATCATACCTATCAAAGTTTTTAGTTTTGGTCCATCATTTGCATGCAAAGTTCACACAAATAGACATACCAAACCAAAAGGAAAATTCATGTAAGGATGATTGGATGTAAGGCAAACATGCCAATATGGGAAAATCTTAAAAAACAACACTTAGGATGTAATAAAACGCTGCAAATCTTAAGGACGAACGCTTTTTGCATTAGCTCAAACCCCTTAAAGGTATACGGACAGGTAAAGATTTGTTACACAGATGAAAGGGCATTCAATTCTCAGCAGAACAGTCTTTAATTGGTCACAATATCACTTATAACTTATGACAAACCAAAGCACAAATTTCAGCTTCTTATAGCTAAACTTCTTTAATATAATTCTTCATATTCCTTTCCCAAATTTGAAATATCATCATCATCACCATCATCATTATCGTATCTAACTTTTTTATTATTATTTTTCCTCGACCTTTCTTCAGGTGGTATATTATAATTACCCTTACTAAACTCTTACTTTACTACTTTCCTGACACATCCAATGGTATCTAAGCCACAAAATCACAAATCAAAATATAATAAAATACATAGAACTTTTGAGGAATCTAGGCTGTGATGTCACAACTAGTCTAATTTCAGTCGTTTCTACATAAATGAAATCAAACTTTAAACTTGAACAATTCCTTTACGAAATAATTTTTTTGAATGCTTTCTTCACTATTTTGTTTCTTTTGAAGTCTTCTTTGTAGGTTTGGTTTGGTTTGTTGATGTTTAATGGCACCGCGACAGTCAGAGTCAAATATGCCAAGAGGGTTTTAAAAACTAAGGTGCTTGAGTAAAACACAGAGGAAAGAGAGGTGGGAAGGAGGGAATGAAGGTGAATAAGGGAAAAAAGTTAAGGTAAGAAAAGGAAGGTGACGAAGGTAAGGCAGGGAAGGAAAGGGAGGTTTAGATCAGGTGGGATAAATTGCTGTTGTGGAGAAAGGTAATGAAGTTTGGTGGTAGGATTGTTCTTGAAAAAAATCAGAAATTCAGATGGCGGGAAAGAGGTGTGACCTGGAGTTCAGGTATATGGGACAGGTTAAGAGGATATGCTTGATCGAGAGATCGGTGTTGCATGTTTGCATGTAGGGCAGAGAGGAGCAGGGGAGCCGGAGTGTAGGTGAGAGTGGGTGGAGAAGGTGTGGCTAAGGCGGATGATGATAACAACATCCTCCCTGCGGTTGTTACTGTGCAGGGGAAGTTGGTACCAACTTTGGGTTTAATGGTGTTAAGTTTGTTACTGGTCTCGAGATTCCAGGAATCTTGCCAGGTCTTTCTGAGGTAGCTGGAAGTGGACAAACGGAAGTCTGAGTGCAGGATAGGTAAAGGAGAAATGTGATTTGACAGAGCGTTGTCGGCTCTCTCTTTGCCAGAAATGCCGACGTGGCTGGGGATCCAGAAAAAGATATTTGTTTTCCTACGGAGGAAAGAGCTTGAAGTTTATTTAGGATTTGTAGAATGAGTGGATTGGACCATCTTTCATATAAGATGGACTTACTGAACTAATCCCTTAAACAGATTTAACATTTTTAAATTAAATGGGTCTAAGCGAGATATGAATTGTATTCTATATTTATATTTTGCAACATGTAGCTTAGTTAGTAGTTAACAAGACTATTAATAAAATTCTTGTTTTTGGCTTTCTTGATGACAGGCTATAAGAGCTCACCTTTAACTACATAATTGATTAAGCTTGGGCGATATATCAATATTTGTCGATATTGACCCATACTGATATTGTCGAAGGGTCACATCAATATATTGTTTTTCACCGATATTGTACTATACATAAACTAATAATAAAGTTAACATGACAACCAAACATGCACCTTTCTTCACTATACAGTCACAAAAAGTTTGTAATTTGTAATAATATCAAAGTTGCAGGTAGTCAATAATGTTAGATTTGATTATGTCATCAATATTTCAATAAATATTACCTAAAATATGTTCCACAGGCAGGAAATTCTTAATTCCGAACATACAGCACTGTACTCTGTATGTACAGGCCACAATGGACATTGTGCAATAATATAAGTTAATTTTCATGATTTGTGATGGTTGAGCAATTGCAATCAATAAGATTTTAAATCCTTAAAATCATGTCTAAATTCCTCAAAGAAATACTGCATCCCCAAATTTATGTGAAAAAGCCCTTAATTGACACCTGAAAGTAGATTTTATCTTTAAAACTAAAAGAGTTTGTCCTCAAAACTAAAAAGTATTTCCCATTAATTTGTCCATTCACACATCAGACTATCCATACAGTATGCAGCACAATTACAAACTGTGTGTAGATTTATGAGTCACCTTTTTTAACAAAGAGCGCAAAAATGATGCCTTCAGTAGGAAATCCAAAACAAGGAAACCTGGCATTCAAAGGTATAGTTGGCAAGTTTTCATTAACAAAAAAGTTATACACCAGTTCCACAAAATAGTGAAAATATGATATGGTAAAACTCATAAAATTTGAATGTTTCTGTGATTTATTTCTTGAGAGAGAGAGACAATGTAAACAATGATTCCTTTCAAAATAATGGATGTTTATTTAAAGATTTATGTACATATTTTCCATTCATTTCTGTAAATTTACTTTAAAATTTGTACTTTTCATTTTTTTGTGCTGAAGCAACTTTAA
This sequence comes from Chiridota heheva, assembly GCA_020152595.1. Taxonomy (NCBI): domain Eukaryota; kingdom Metazoa; phylum Echinodermata; class Holothuroidea; order Apodida; family Chiridotidae; genus Chiridota; species Chiridota heheva. Next base: position 563,385 of record JAIGNY010000988.1, on the reverse strand, counting down.
CTGGTACAAAACAGTTAGTTATAATATTTCAATGTGACGTCTTGCAATTTGCATATCGATATTTCGATATTATCGATATATTTCTAGCGATATATTGATATATTGATATATTGCCCAAGCTTACACGTTATAATATTACTTGATCATACACGGCATAAAAAACAATCCGCCACTTGCAAGGCCCTGCAAGATGTTGCGTTACAAAAAAATTACGTTAAAAATTACCCAGGTTTTTTCTGTTATTGTTAAACATATTTTAAAACAAGTGTTCTAAAACTTGGCATCAAACAGAAACACCATAGCGGCAATATTATAGCTAAATTGCTTTAAAATCTATTAAAAACCATCATTCATCAAAATCGGACCTATAGACGTTGACCATTTTACAGCATTTTTAAATCTCAGGCATCAATTTGCATATTTTATGCAAATTTTGTAATGCATTACAGGGCAAGCTCTGTATCTTTTTTTGTATAATCATGTTTTAAATGTCTATCATAATCTGATAATTCTTTAAGTGGTGTAGCAAATTCTGACTAAACGAAGTTTAAAGTTTTTCAAGAAAATTCTAGCAGAAATAGACCTTTCCATTATTTCAGTGATTAATATTTACAGAGGAAATTTCAACAATGCCACACATCACAAGTTTTGCATGCGAATAAAAACCTTTTTTTTTTAACTCTAAAAACTCATCTGCCTCAGAGTTTATACTTTTTCAACCAATATATAAATTGCTGCAGGCATCCATAGACTTTTAAATATAATTTAATTTGTAATCCAACCTATTGTCCTTCTGTAATGGTTGTTGACTTTCATACAATTGTATTGTATACCATATCAGAAAATCCAAATGTCACTTTTGAAAATTTGACTTGTGACTTCACTAGACTTGCCTGAAAGTGACTTGTGACTTGATTTGCTCGCAAAATACTTGTGACTTGACTTGACTCTACTTGCGTCAACAAGTGACTTGACTTAACTTGCAAAAATATGAATGCCATGGCAAATGGCATAAGCCTACTTCAGGTGACAAAGTTTTCTAGAAATATATAACTTTAGGCGACACACTCACTTTGCGGGATAATTTTGGTGTCGCGTAAATTTTTTACCATTTCAAAGTATATTTTTATTGTCGCAAATAGGCTTAATTTGTTTTCTGTAGTCTAAACCCTCATTCCCAAATGTTGGTTCTTTCAAAGTCAGGCTTAACTTTTACGGTCAATTTAGGGTCGGGAAAATAGTGTGCAAGTCAATGTGAATTTTTGTAACACTGTATATATGTATGTAGGTAGGTAGGTAGGTATGTACGTAGGTGGGTGGGTGGGTGGGTTTGTTGGTGGGTAGGTACGTGGGTGGGTAGGTACGTGGGTGGGTAGGTATGTGGGTAGGTAGGTACGTGGGTAGGTAGGTAGGTACAGTACAGTCAGGAATAACCGTACACGCTAAGTGCGGGGCGTTAGTGCACTTACCACCATGATAAATGGAGCTGCCCAAGCACAAAATCGCGCTAAACGTGGGTTACCGCGCTAACATCACCGAGCTTGCCGCCCTGCAGTTTCTATTCATCTGTAACTTAACGCGCTAAAAATCGATAATGCATTGTATGTATTATGTATATCAAGATTGAAGTGCCTCTGCTTTGTAAAGGGACTCCTAATGTTGCACAGTTATAATAATCTGCTTATCGGATTTGGCTGGCAGACTTTTTCTTTAGCAAAATGTATTAATGCGAGGCCTAGAGGAATTAAAAACTTTCGTAAAATATCATTTTGTTTTCATTCAGTTTCACGTTGAGCTCTGAAATAAATATATTTGTTTAATTCAGTCAGCATCGCAACGTTCAGAATCACTGTACACAGTACATAGGCTCTACTTACAATGTCCGCTTACAAAATGAGGCAATGCCTTCATTTGCATTGCATTTTTTCGGATGAAATTTTCAATAAAAATACATATTAAATCCATTACGGAAACAAAATTTGATGTGAAAATTGGATCAATGCTTCGATTAAATTTAATTTTTTTACAGTTTTTGGACTAACAAAATAAATTTCGGGCAAACAAAAACTGATTCTGGCGATGTTTTTTGATTGAATTTAGCTATCCTATCACACAGTCACATTAAAAAGCCTAACGTTAGGCTACATGGTTTAATCGATGTGTAATGGTGGTCTGTTTTTGTTATACAGTTAGAATTAAGACATACAGTACCGCCCACATTAAATTGGCCGTCGCATCGTGTATCGTGATCACGATAACATTCCATATCGAAATCCTGAACACTTGCTAACGTTTTAACTATACTACAGTGAATCACGATTGAACGATATATCGTGATATCACGCACCGACGATATCGTACATTCTAGCTGCATAAAGGTAATACGTAATTTCGACCTGAGTGCGTCCAGATTCGTAACTTAAATTCGGCTACGGTTTTTTTTATTTTCACGCTTTTTTAGTACTACGTAAATTCCTGCGTCAGTGAGTTCATATTGTGCGAGACAAAGTTTAGGAATCGATATTGTCTGGAGGTTTGCTGGACAATCTTAGTATTATTTGCCTAACGGTACTACTAGGGCCCCACGTATACGCTTACATGTAAAAATACTAGCCTAGGCTTAAAATTGTTTTGACGCCATATTATGTATTATCAAATGTATTTTTCACAATATGCTGCAGTCAAATAGACCTTTGCCTTCGCATATCATCGGTAATTGACCAAAACAAGATGGCAACAACCATTGAGTTGCACATTAAAATGTATACAAAACGACTTATAACTTTTGTTAGAAGCATATTTATTCTCAGCTGTCACTGAGGCAATTTAAATACGCACCCTGGCCTGAAGTGTACCAATCATGATAGCCATGAAATCGGATCGTCCCCCTCCCCACCCCGTAATAAAAAAAAAAAAAAAAATCTAAAGAATAGCCTACAGCGAAAATGGTGTAAAGTTTTTTGATACAATTTTGGTCATGATTGTCTATTTTTTGTTCCATGAAAATCTAATGTTTTTCTCTTGTTTCTTTCTTTTTAGGGAGATAAGTATAGTTTATCCTTGTATTATTGCTTTCTTTCTTCTTTATTTACTGTTTAGCATGTTATACTTAATTGGTTTTATATCGTTTTCAATAACTTTTTTTTTGCACGATTTTGTTTTTATTCTTCTTGATCGCATTTCCTAACTGGCAGATCATGAATCAAAAGGATATTTCTTCTCTTCGTCTTATTGTTTACTCACAGTACGAGTCCATTTTCCAACATTCAAGTAGTGACCAATGCGAGCAGTTTGACAATTGCGCCGGTAAAAGCGCCCGGTAATGCGCCCGGTACTGTGTAATTTAACGTCTGCACACGTACATTTAACATGCAAATTTCTTTAGTTCAGATAAGTTTAAACTGAGGCAAATTTGCCGTTTTGGGCAAAATTAAGTGTTTCATTTTCCGTGTCTTTTCAAAGGACACATATCAGCCCACAATAAATTGGTAACGACAATGCAGAGTGTACCACAGAGATTTACGATCATTATTTATTTTCAATAAGTTCAACAAAAAATTACAACCTGAAAAGTAAGGAACCGTGGGCAACGAACGCGTGTGTCTGCACTATCATGGCACGCCATTTTTTCTATAAATCATAAAATGAAAATTGAATGAAATAATATAAATTAAAACTAAAATGATAAGCGAAATACAAAGGATCGGGCGCAATAAAAATAAACAAGTTTAACTTACTGAGATTTCCATGTTTTATTCGAAATATATAGTATTCCAAATAGTCAAGTAAAATTTTAACTCGTGAAATATTTCCAACAAAATATTAAGAAACGTTGTCAAAAAACGTTTTAATATGTTGTTCTATATACAGTAACAGTAAAACGCGAAAGAAAAGAATAATAAAATAAGAACAAATACAATTCTAAACTAAGCACTCTTTGCTCATTGTAGACCTCCATGTTAAAAAAAATGCATCAAAATCTTTTCGAAATCAGCGACGTAAGTAAACAGAAACACACATATGCTCCCACTATTTGATAAGCCCAGGTGCAAAAAATTTTCTTTATAAATTAGATCCGTGCGAAAATGTCTTTCCTTTCAACAGATATATTCTAATTCCTACCCGAAACTTACGAACATAAACACCATTAACATTAATCTCTATGAAACACATACTGCAAAAACACGGCAAACTTCTAAAGGATCATAAATAATGCCGCTGCCCATTCCCAGCACATTTGACAGATTTGTTTACAAATTGGCGCCAGCTGCGTCTGGACTTTGGCCTAAGCGGGTCCAATTAATTAAGATTTGCACATTTAAAGGGAAATACTTACAAAGGTATATGCCCCCCGATTTTCATGTTGTCTTCCAAATATTTGAATCTGACATAAACTTGAGTTTGGTGGTTATGGGTAAGGGACCGGGGATCACAGCGGTTAATAGCGATTATTAGTGGTACTCCATGAGTGATTCCTTCTTATACATGTTTAATTTAATATTATCAGGCTATCAAATTTAGGGTGGGGGCATTCTCCTTTTTAAAAACATACCGTAATTTGGTAGATTATCTCGTCCCCTCTCCAGTTTTCTTCAATTTCTCCAAAAAAATTGAAGTATTAAGACAGCAAGGCTGGGGGATGGCGAGGGGCGGGAAAGTGGATCTTTGTTATGATTTCCTAGCTCGTTTGCAAGTTGAAGCGACAAACTGGGATCGTTGAACTATTGAATTTGGGGTGGGGCATTCTCTTTTATGAAAACATAATTTTGTAGATCGTACGTCCCCTCCCCAATTTCAAAATAGGAAGGGGTGGACAGGGGCGGGGTGGGGGCGGCCAGTGCCATGGTTCTTTGTTAAGATCTCCCGTTTCAGGTTTCAAACGGCAAATTTGATCACCAAACATTGAATTTGAGATGGGAGAATTCTTTTTACTGTGAAAACATACTTGGTATATGATATTGTCCTTTCCCCTCCCCATTTTCAAGATTTCTTTTCCTGAATGAAGATAAGGCGATGCTTTCATCATCCCTCTCCCGTGCTCAGTAAATTTCCTCATATTACTCACTTCACAAAATGTTAGATGTCCACTCCCCCTCCCGGTTTTGGTATTGTTGTCTTAATTTATAATACGTTACGGCTTTCCTCCATTTTGAATGTTTACATAAAAGTGTCTTGCATGCAATATGTCTGTCAACAATTTAGCGCCGCGTGGCGAAGTTCGAGGAAACCTGTCGTCAGGTTATAAACCACCCAGACATGTGAAGGGGGAACGCGGGCGGCATATCTTTGAACGAGATATTTTGTTGTTTTTCTGACACAGTTGTAATAATTTTGAAAAAATGTAGAATTTATACTGATGCGATGTGTGGTAATAATTTGCTATACATTAACTTGGCGGCCATTAACTGGGGCGACAGCTCCCTGCTTGGAAGGAATGTAACACTGGTTTATGGAAGTTTTTGTCCAGTTTTTGTTATGTGCAAAGATAAAAGTAAATCATACGTTTTTAATACAAAGAAATAGCGTTTGTTTGCAGTTTTACAGCTTTCATATATTTTTTTGTTTTATTTTCTATGATGGAGAAGTTAAAAAAAAAAAAAATGTCTTTATCTTTGGAAACTTGTTTTGATAAAGTTTTAAACATTTTTTTGACGGAATATAAATATTTAAGTAAGTTGATGTTGTTAATTTAGTTGTGTATTCTCTCATACTTTTTCAAGTCGATTTGTACATATTTTCCGTAATTTTAAAGTCCTAACAAGTTGCCGTTAGCTGCAATAAACATTGCGCAGCTTTTTCTGTCTCGTCTAAGGAATTCATGCGTTTTTGAAGTTGGAAAACAGTTTGGCTAACCTTTTTAACTTGACATGCTTTCAAAATATTCCATGGATCAATTATATGGCAAAAATGTTTGCTTAAATTTGTTGGTTATACATGTATCTATTTCACGAGATTGAAATTACATACAAATGTAGGTTACAAAATGTTGGAATTAAAAATAACAGAAAAGGAAAAAGGTACAAGCAATATTGTACTAGCGACTAAAAATAATCTGCACATTGAAAACACTAAATTGGATGTTCACATACTATTAATGTAGGCCCTAATAATACTTGATATGAGGAATCAAACTCACATTGCGTTTGTGAATAATCAAACGAAAATATGTATATGGAAAATTTGCCAAAGTCTCCTCCCCCTTCCCCATTCATCCGTCGAAAAGAAAGTCTGCTGGCTACATGCCTGAATATATCACAAAACATTTCATAGGTTCCTAATCAGATTAGGTTTAATCTTTTGTAATAAAGGTTACACCAACTTGAAAAAATGTTTTAATTTGCCTGCAGTCCCCACTCTATTGGGTAGAAGTTGTATTTTACTTGGGAGGAAGTCAGAGGTAGGACCGTAGGGTGGGTTGAAACTGTTTGGTCAAATTTCCCTTTTCGAAGGCAAATTTGTTGTATTTCCTTTAAAATTCAAGGTAACCTTTTAATGCCAATATATAAAGAATTGTATAGGAAAAGAACAAGGATGTACATTAAAAATGTCGGTAGGCCTACTCATTTCTTAACTCTCCTCCCCAAGATAACTTAAACTTGCGATTTGTCTATTTATTTCTTTGTTAATTAAATATTTAAATGAGATAATGATTGCATACAATATTAATCTAAGGGTTATCATATGTCGTATTTTGATCTTATCTTGCCCGTAAAGACACGAATTAACAAGCTGCAGTCAATGCAGTGTCCTATTTTGGACATACTCGTCACTGACTGCCCACTAACTTAACTAAGTATAATGCTATTACTAACGTTAGGCCTACACTGATATTAGAACACTAGTGGCATACAGCTCCGAAAGCATGTGTATATAGGCCTAGTGCTTATTCCATGAAAAAATTGGTCAGTGTCTATTTATGATTACATCGCGATGCGACAATTATCGGAAGCCGACAATTATCGGAAAATTCTCCTACAATTCTAGATTTTTCTAACTGCAAAAGCCTTCCCCAATTCTTCAAAATCCCGATAGAACGATCATTCGTTCTGCTCGTAATTCACGCTAAAGCGAAAACAGAATCGTGCCATTTAGATGCCTATGCACCCATAACGATAAAATGAGAACGCGATCGACGGCCGATATTACGTTAAGCATTTGCAATAGGTGTAATGGAAAGCGTTGTTATAGTTGGAACGTGATATTTTATCACGCTTCACGATGCGACGGCCAATTTAATGTGGGCGGTACTGTAAGAGCTAATATTTCTAAGCTTTGCTGATATTGGTAGGAGGGTTCTATTAAATATTAATGACTAAATATTTCATTTGATATTTTCCACGGTTATAGATCTACTGTTAGGCCAAATGTTGAGGATGGGAAATGGATAATTTTAAACTGATATTGACATGTTTATCTTGTATTTTTTCCACAGCTTCCAAACTTCTGAGTCTTTGTCAGTTTAGCAGATTAGACAAGATACATTAAAAAATCCCTAGGCCAGTATGGATGCTTATCAATTGCTTTGTCAGTCTAAGTCAACAAGAATTTACAAAAAACTTAAAAATAAAGAGCTTTTTTTTTTTTTGCCTTTTTCTTTTTGCCTTTTTTTTTTTGCATGAATAAATATTTTTATAGTAACGTTTCTACGCCATTCTGTCAGCCTGTCAGCAATCCAATATCAAGGACATCCGGCTTCAGCCAGTATGAAGAAAAACAGCTACAGCATTTCGTCGTGAAAAAAGAAACACAAGTCAATAGGGTCTATAAACTCGTGTCGCGTTGAACCTTTCTTTCTTACTATTAGGCCTACTTGATAAATAAAATTTTCCTGTGCATGTGTCAAGTAATGTTGGGCGTAATGAAATGCTGTAACTGCTTTTTTCTTCCTCTTGTGTAGAGTACTTCTTTTTATATTCCAGTTTATGTTCAAAACAGAGTGAGTGATATTAGAAAAAAGTGTAGGCCTGAATTAACTAAGCTCAATTCGGTAAAAAAAAAAAAAGTGAAATTTAGTGCTGCCAAAACTGCACATAAAATAGGTAAGCCTGCATTGCTTCATCACTTGAGAATTGCAATATCAGGGTGGTAGAAGGCATTGAATATCAGGGCCTCCGACATGGGGAAGGGCATACCCCCTCCCCCCTTCCTGAATAATGTTCCCCCCCTTCCCGAATAATGTTCAAAGCAATGGTTTTCAAATTGGTCTTGTGTTGATTTTGAAAGCAATGGTTTTCAAATTGGTCTTGTGTTATTTACCCACAACAAAATTAATTGACAACATCAGTCTTCCCCCCTTCCCTCCCGCCCACCATATGAAACCTGTGTCAGGGACCCTGAATATTGGTACGACCATATTTAGGTAGATTCTATTTCTAAAATATGATACAGGACTTACTGTAGGTCTTTGATAGGATTTTCTCCACAGATGACCGATGGTGGTAAAGGGTGAAGCCTGGTCTAATTCATAGTTATCATTTTACCTGCTTAAAATTTTTAATTTCTTTTACCCAATGTCTTGTTTTTAAAATAATTATATTCTGCAAAGTTATTTTCTGTCGGAGCTTACCGCCACTCTTGACTAAATGACTTGGTTTTACTTTACTTTATTTCATATGTTTCGATTGATGTATCTTTGTGAAGTGGTACGAGAAAATTTAAACGAATATTTCCCCTGCCATCAGGTAATATACAGTACAACATCCCGTCACAAACCTGGTTATAACAGAGTTCACCTTAGCAGATACAAGTGTTGCTGTCGCATAAGACTTCACATTTCCCAGGAATCAAAAACAGAAGATTTCCATCATGCCTAATTGAGCATCTTAACAATTTCTTTAAATTGTGGCAGATTCATTCTATCATTATTAACTAGCATGCTTGTTCAGCATAACGACACATTAAAGGAGGCATAAAGTCTGATACAATCATTATTTCATATGATAGAGAATACAAAATCTTAACCAACTGCCAAAAACATCAAAGTCAAATTCCTATTACAAGTTATTCATGTTTGAAATCGACACATGGGGGCTGCCATTTTGTTCAATTCTGTATTGAAATATTGTGCATGATGACATAAATTCCCCAATAGGAACATGAAGATTATAATGTAATTCTTTATAAATGTGATTAAAGTTTTTATTTCAAAATGATGTGACACAAAGTTATCAGCATGTTCTGATTTTTCAATTTCATGTATACACAAAATTTTCCTTCACCCTTACAAAATAAAAACACTTGTTCATAAGCTAGAAAACTTGAGGTAGATTTAGAAGAAATACAAAGCATTCCAAGATCCTGCTGGGCCGCTGACATAATCTGCATGTTTTGCAATCAAATGGCAGCTACCATGGTACTATTAAGTAGTAGCATTAAAGTTATGTTAGATTGCTTCGTGAGTTATGGAACTTGGTCAGAAAATTAGTTATTTTCAATTCTATCATATAAAATAAGAATTATGTCAGACTGTGTCTCCTTTAACAGTGAAGTCATTTGTGCCAAAAGAAGTTAGATATGAATGATTATTGCTTTAGATTAACTAACATTTAACATTATGTAATGTTTTAATCAGCACACTATATATTCCAGCTTATAAATACCTCTGCTTATGAATGCAATAAATAGTAAAACTCATATTGAGTATAGATCAAAGAAACGACCATTTTTAACAGCTGTGGTTATAATACACATCCCTCAGTATGGTTGACATTGGGATTGCAGAAGCAAGTAATTAAGAACAAATAAACTATAGTCGTTAAGAACAAATAGGACTCACCACGAAATACAATCATTATTTCCATTCATTTCCCTCGAGGGAGGGGGGGGGATCCCCTTCCTGCATTACTTTAATGATAAAGTAATGAATTGTAAATGAAGGCCCAAGCAGTACTACAATATATTGGTCAGGTTTGTAACCTCCATGACTACTATGGCGACCATGCAACCAGGGACCACTACTACTGCGACCCATCAGGGGCCATAGTAGCCTTTGGGGCAAATCTGTATAATAAAAGTGGTATAGTAAATGCATATAGGTATACGCTAAATAATGCTATATGAAGCGAAGGATGAGCTTGGCCCCTCCTATAATCTAAGGTCTCCTACGGTCTTGTATATAGTATAGTGTGAAACTTTTTATAGACTACTCAAGTGACTCTCTGGGCTCTTGACATCTTTCAAAAAAGAAAATATGCTTGTTGGAAGGACCGGAACCGGGTTATCCATTTATTTAAAATATTTTTGAATGTCTTGCATGTTGCATCCATATACAGTATTTATGATATTACTGTACTTTCTTGCATCCACATACCTTTGTTGCACCTATCTTCAGTAGTTACAATGTTATTGTACTATCTTGCCCAAAATAAAAAAATGTATTTCTTTTAAATACTTTTGTGGATGAGCTGATGATTTTGAGGGCCTACTGAAAATTATCAATATTGACAGTACTAGAAATCAATATGCACGCACCAATTTTAACAAGTTTTGTTTGCCTAATGGTATATGCAGAACATGCAGCTAGCCAAAATGTTGTGTGGAGGTCCGAGGTTCAAATTCATTAGCTACCTGCTGCCCCACCCCCACATGGTCATATGGTCATCAAGAAGGAAATTGGGACTGACCGTGTACTGTAGCAACAGCTATTATTTTTTAATTTATAATCTCGGCGAGTGAATATCTTTCAGGTTTTAAACTTATAGTCAGCAGGTCAGGCTACCGACATTTTCTGAAATCGAATGATCCTGTTGCACAAAAAATATCAACCCCTTATATTTGGATTAACGAAAAAAAAAAATTTTACCAAAGTTTAGTAACAAGAGAAATTATGAAATTTGTTTCTCATTTGCGACTGAAACACAAAAAGCATGCATTATAATTCAGTTTACATTCAAATCGCATAAATTCACAAGATATTTTAATTTCTGGAAAATGATCAAATGTTCTTTAACTTGCAAGTACAAGCACTGGTTATATATATAGTTCATTAATTTTAATGAAATGCAGACGGATTACTTTAGATTTATAAACATACAATGACTAGATCATGGCAGTGCGCAAAAGAAGGTGTCATGTAATCTCAACTTCCTTGGTAATGAACAAGTTTTTAAATTCTATACACTTGTTATGTCTTCCTTATTTTTTTTCAAATTCAATAGCTCAATAGTTTCCGGTCTCCCTTGTAAGAAGTTGTAGTTTGACAATACAAACATAACATTTTACTTATATGGATACATTACCTGTAAGGAAAAAACATTGGTTATACTTATAGTAAAAACTTCTTTTGAGTTCAAAATATAAAAGAAAAATGCAAAGCAACATTGTAATTGTGTATAGAAAAATAATATTAGCAACAAAACAAATAATCTCCATTAAAAAAAAAGGAGAAACAAATATTTCAGTAATTTTGGTTGACAAATACGCCACAGAATAAAGCTCCATAGATAGGCTGGGTCTTTCATCATAGCAAATGGCCTACACTGAATGACATTTTTGTACGGAAAAATTTCCAGTAAATTCTTGCATTTGCATTTCCAAAGGAGGCTGAAATTTACTTTAAATGAATGATTCATCTTATTTATACATCTCAATGACAGCAATTATGTTTTTAAAACTATTTTTGATCAAATTTAACCTCTGGGTCGTCTCCCTATGAATTATCACGTTTGGGCCTAACGTTAGGTCTTTCACTAAGTTTTACTATAACATGGCAACTAGCCTAACATACTGTACGTTCGAACTTCTAAGGAATAAAGAAAAGTCTGGCGAAATCGTATTAACGTTAGACTCTTGTCAATAAATTACAGTCTTAAAGTATGAGAAAAATCTACGCTACACACAGGTTTTACGGCAGAAAAAATCTTTATTTCGCAAAAGAAGACAAAAAGTTTCGCTCAAATAAATTCATAAAACATACTCGTGCTAAGTGCAGTGATGCATGTACACAGATTTGGATCACACACAGTGCATTTACGTATGCGCTAACAAGCTTAGCGCAATGAGACGTGGACTCCTGTAATACTATTAACGCGCTAACCTCTTTGAGGGAGGAGCAGATTAAAATTGAATTATCGGACGCGCTTAGCGCAGAGTTGGGCCAAGTGCCGTCGGTGCATAAAAGATACAAATACAATGACGGCGGTAAGGGCATTAATCGCGGTAAATAATCCACGCGAACTGCGATATCGGTGCGCTTATTCCCGACTGTACTGTATGTGGATAGGTAGGTAGGTAGGTGCGTGGGTGGGTAGGTAGGTACGTGGGTGGGTGGGTAGGTACGTGGGTGGGTGGGTAGGTACGTGGGTGGGTGGGTAGGTGCGTGGGTGGGTGGGTAGGTGGGTGGGTGGGTGGGTAGGTACGTGGGTGGGTGGGTAGGTGCGTGGGTGGGTGGGTAGTGCGTGGGTGGGTGGGTAGGTGCGTGGGTAGGTGCGTGGGTGGGTGGGTAGGTACGGGGGGTGGGTGGGGTAGGGTGGGTGGGTGGGTGGGTACGTGGGGTGGGTGTATGGGTAGGTAGCGTGGGTGGGTGTACGGGTGGGTGGGTAGGTGTGGTGGGTGGGTGGGTAGGTACGGGGTGGGTGGGTGGTACGTGGGTGGGTGGGTAGATAGGTACGTGGGTGGGTGGGTGGGTAGGTGGGTGGGTGGGTAGGTGGGTAGGTGGATGGGTGGGTGGTGGGTGGGTGGGTGGGTGGGTGGGTGGTGGGTGGAGGGTGGGTGGGTGGTGTGGGTGGGGGGTGGGTGGGTGGGTGGGTGGGGGGTGGGTGGGTGGGTGGTGGGTGGGTGGTGGTGGGTGGGTGGGTGGGTAGGGTGGGTAGGTGTGGTAGGTGGTGTGGGTGGGTAGGGTAGGTGGGCAAGTGGGTGGGTGGGTGGGTGGGTGGGTGGGGGTGGGTGGGTGGGTGGGTGGGTGGGTGGGTAGGTGGAGTGGGTGGGTGGGTGGTAGGTGGGTGGGTGGGTGGGTAGGTGGGTGGGTGGGGTGGGTGTGGGGGTGGGTGGGTGGGTAGGTGGTGGGTGGTGGGTGGGTGGGTGGGTAGGTGGGTGGGTGGGTAGGTGGGTGGGTGGGTAGGTAGGTGGGTGGGTGGGTGGGTACGTGGGTGGGTGGGTGGAGGGGTGGGTGGGTGGGTAGGCAGTGGTGGGTGGGTGGGTAGGTACGTGGGTGGGTGGGTGGTGGTGGGTGGGTGGGTGGGTGGAGTGGGTGGGTGGGTAGGTGTGAGTGGGTGGGTGGGTAGGTACGTGGGTGGGTGGGTAGGTGTGTGGGTGGGTGGGTAGGTACGGGTGGGTGGGTAGGTGCGATGGGTGGGTGGGTAGGTAGGTACGTGGGTGGGTAGGTAGGTACGTGGGTGGGTAGGTAGGTACGTGGGTGGGTAGGTAGGTACGTGGGTGGGTAGGTAGGTACGTGGGTGGGTAGGTAGGTACGTGGGTGGGTGGGTAGGTGAGTGGGTGGGTGGGTAGGTAGGTACGTGGGTGGGTAGGTGGTAGCCGGTGGGTGGGTGGGTAGGTGTGATGGTGGGTGGGTGGCAGTGCGTGGGGGTGGTAGGCACGCCGGGTGGGTAGGTAGGTGCAGCGGGGTGGGTATGTAGGTGGACGGGGGGTGGGTAGGTAGGTGGGTGGGTGGTAGGTAGTGCGGGGTGGGTAGGTAGGTACGTGGGTGGGTAGGTAGGTAGGTACGTGGATAGGTAGGTAGGTAGGTGGGTGGGTGGGTAGGTAGGTAGCTGTTTTAAGTACATTACTGCCTTTTCTGTACCAACATATAATCTCTCTACAGAAAATTAGCAAAATAGGCCCACCTATTTCTTTTAGGTGGTAAATTATAATTACTCCCAAGTTTTTATTTGAGTACTTTTCGAACATAGCCGATGGGTTTCAAGCCACAAAATCACAGGACAAAATATGATAGAATACCTAAAGAATTTGAAGAATCTGAGGCTATGACATCACAACTAGTCTCATTTTAGTTGTTTCTATACAAATGACACCAAACTTCAAACTTACATATCTCCTTAACAGCAGAAGATTTTTGACTGCTTTTTTTACCATTTTGTGTCGTTTAAAGTCCTCTTTCACAAAAAACGGACTTGCTTGACCCCTGAACTAATCCTTTAAAGGGGTATCAAGCTACGAATATATAATTAGTATGTAAAAGAAGACTACAAACCTCTGAGGGCTTCCATGTCTCTAGCAACGCTCCTGATGTGAAGTTGAGTGTAAAGCCTTTAATCGCTTTTCCTGTCTGTGACTTTCCATTAACCACAAACAATACACCACCTGTAAATAAATCAAACAAGAAAAGAGAATACGTAATCTTTAGATGAAGTGTTTAACAACACTTATTACAAAAGTAGTTGTAATTAATTGTCATACTGTGTGCAATTCTTTTCAGTCATTTTTACAGTTGTTGAAGGTTTTTGTTTTGTTTTTTAGTACACAAAGCAACTGTTATTATTGCATTAAACTCTTAGATTACATATAAAAAAAAGATTTAAAAAAGATTAAAAAAAGGATTTAAAAAAAGTGGTATATACCCTCCAACAACCTTGCAGGAAATATCACATACATTCAACATTATTAAATGTTAGGAATGAAGTTAATCCAAAAAAAAATTGGAACTTATAGGACTATGGACATCTAGCAGATTTAAGATATGTGAATGAACATGAAAATCTCAGTGGAATAGTTTTTAAAATTTGTGAAAAGCTTATTTGGTTTTCAGGTAATGACGAAACAAAGGTTCAAGATTTGTTAATTTGTGTGAAATGTGTGATATAGTAAGAGGAACTCATCTCAAAATCTTTATATAATTCTTTAAATTCTGTTTTTCACATTCAGCTACTTGATTCAGGGTATGACTTAAGTTCCAAAAAAAGTCTAATGCTATATTTCAAACAAAACTAGAACTGTTGGAAGGACAGTATGCTCGACTATTTAACGCTAGTATAGAGAATGGGCCTATAAAGGGAAGTAAATACAGAAATAAGGTAGCAGGGGCAGATGATTTCAAATTACTTGAGCTTTGAAAGATGCACTTACATTTTCATTTGCACTACAAGCTTCAAAATATCTTTTGAGTTTTCCCAGATATTTTAAGACAAAAGAAGCTCAAGATTACCTCACCCAGTAACTCAGAAAACATGTAAAACCTAGCAGTCTTTATAACTACAACACCTCTTTTAGTTCTATCAATTGAATAACAAAGAAAGGAGAGGCCCTGACTTGCCAATGTCAATGAAAGAGTGCCATTCAACTCCCTGTCCAACCTGTAACCCTCCCCCCCCCCCCTCCCCAGCTTCTACACATTCCCAGAACTACATCCTGGATTGTAATACAACTTCCAATTTAAGAAAATATGTGTGTCAAGCAAAGGAAAGCATCATGAAAAATGTACAATAACATTAAAGTAAAATGATGCGAAACAATATTGCTTAACATATGGCAAACTAGACATTGAAAAATGATACAAATCCCCTCACACTAATAATACATATTCCAGACTGTCCCATATTCCATCCCAACCTGTCCCAAATGTAATCCCACATTTATGTTTGTTTGTTTGTTTGATAAGGGCTTAACGGCACCACAACAACAAGGGTCAAATTGTGCCTGAGGGGTTAGATCATTTTAAAGGTAGAAAGGAAAGAAAACAGGGGGAAATTAAGAGAAATACAAGAAATAAAAGCCAGAAAGCTGGGATCAAGAGAGAGGAGGTGCATGGGTGAAAAAACAAAGTAGAGAGAAGCGGTTGGGAGAGGAGGACTAAACATGATTGTAGAGAGAAGCATGATGAAGGAAGGAGATAATTTTATCTGGAGGGGTTTTCTTGGCAATTGAGTTGTGGGGGCGAGGGAAGCTCTGAAAAGGTTGTACAGGGGGAAAGCAAGGAGAATGTGATGAACTGTGAGGGTGCTATGGCAATTGTTGCAGAGGGGTTGGAGGAGCCAATAAGGAGGTGGGAGTGAGTGAGATGGGTGTGACCTAATCTGAGACAGGTAATATAAACTTTGTCGACACGAGAGAGGTTGTGAATGATTGGTTTGAACGGAATGGTGGGCTGAATGATGTGGAGGTTGTTATCCATTTGGGAGTCCCATGAGGTTTGCCAGCGGTCACGAACAAGGGAAGCGATAAGCGGTTTGATATCAGAAAAAGTTTTGGGAAATGGGGTAGGTGGGAGGTGAGGGCAAACTTAGCGGTTGCATCAGCCCTGTCATTGCCAGGGATGCCAACATGGCTGGGTATCTAGAAGGAAAGAATATTTTTCCTGCAGAGGGGCGCAGAGGGGCGAAAGGAGTTTCCGGAGGAGGAGGAGGAGGTGGGATGTGAAGTTATCCCATGTAAGATTGAGTAAAGATCCCATGTAAGATTGAGTAAAGAAGTAAGAACAGCCTTGGAGTCAGAGAAGATGGCAAAGTGGCTGAGCGGAGAGTACTCAATAAAGTTGAGGGCGAGGAGGATGGCCTTTGCCTCAGATGAAAAGATGGACGAATAGTCAGGAAGTCTGCTACTGATGGAGATGTCTTGGATGATGGCAGCAGCAGCTGTCTTGTCGCCTTCCTTGGAGTTATCAGTATAGATGGAGGTGTAGTTTGAGAGTTGGTCTTTGATTTGGTTGTGAAGATTGATGAAGAGGTTAGGCTGGGTTTGGGTTTTGTGATGAGTGGAGAGGCCAAGGTGGATAGAAAAGAGGGGGTGGCTCAGGGAGGAAAAGTGGGCCAGGAGAAGGTGCCAAGAGTGGCGGGGTTGATGCCGAGATGGAGATCTGATTTGATGCGTAAGCATAAGGGAGGAAATAGGGTTTTAGTTCTATCAAAGAGGGTGGAGAAATTGGGGTACCTAATGAGGTTGTAAACAGGGTTCTGGGTGTTGGTGAGGACTCTAAAAGCATAGGAGAGGCTGAGCTTTCTACATCTTAGCAGAAAGGGGAGTTCGTTGGCTTCAACATGTCTATAATCCATGCAATCACACCTGAAAACCAGATACTGTATGTCATTCCACCACTTGCATGACCCACATGCCATCACAACTGAAATCCAGATGACATCCCATCACATGTCATTCCACCCGGTCCCACATTTCAACCCCCCTGTTCCACATGCCAGCCCACCCTGTTTAACATGCCAACCCATCCTGTTCCACATGACAACCCACCCTGTTCTACATGCAAATCCACCCTGTCTTACATGCCAACACATCCTGACCAACATCCCACCACACCCTGCCATACATACAATTCCACCCTGTCCTACATGACCTCATCTTAATTCCTTCAGCTACTTTATCATCATGTCATCTGCTTATTGTTTATATTTCCGAAACCCCTAATTTAACATTCTTTAGAAGTGAAGAAACTTTTATTTGTTTTCTTATCCATGGCAAGACAAACATTTTGATTGCTATTCATGTCAGGAATGTCAATATCATAACAAAATTAGAAATGTGAAGTTAGTAAGTCATAAGCCATATATTTTTGATCTCAGGTCAAACATATTGCAGCAAATATACCTCACCATTGAGTGTGAACAATACTCTTCACATATACTGTATGATCATTTATTTAGGCAAAATCATCATACCCACTTTAATTCAAGAGATACCACATATACAAATATTTTCATTGCTATGCAAATAGGTTAATTATTATGCACACACAATCCCCCAACCATGCCCAACTTGCCAGTATCAATGCCAGTACCACTGAACCAAATAGCAACTTGTTATCTCAGGTTAAATATTTTGTAAGCAAGTCAATTGTTATGCAAATAACCTACTTAATATGCACACTAGACCTCACCATTGAGTGTAAACAACGGTCTTCACATATATGATCATTTGTGTAAAACAAAATCCCCACACCCACTTTAATTTAAGAGATGTCACAGATACAAATATTGTCATTGTTATGCAAATAAGGTAATTAGTATGCACACACAACCCTAAATCATTTTCATTTGAAGAGTACCCATGTCCTTTACCCCTGTAACAAGTACCAAGTTATTTTCTCAGGTTAAATATCTTATGCAAAAGTCTGTTGTTATGCAAATAACCTAATTAATTTGCACATTACACTTCACCATTAAGTGTAGACAATGGTCTTCACATTTATGATCATTTGTGTAAACAAAATCTCCACTACCACTTTATTTTAAGATACAAACAAATATTTTCATTGTTATGCAAATAAGCTAATTATTATGTGCACACAACCCTCCAATCATGCTCATTTGATCAGTGCCCATGTCCTCTACCCCTATACCAAGTCACATGAATGTACACCATTCATAACTTATGTTATGAAAACGTTAACCAAAATTTTACCCGACGCAGACGCCAGGGGTAGTAGAATAGCTCTACTATTCTTCGAATAGTCGTGCTAATTAACAAAGGAACAAGAAAGCAATCCATGGAGTTGCTGATCTCATCACCTGCAGTGTACATCATAGTGGGAGAAATAGCTATCAGGGTCACTATAGCTCTGTGACTTTTGATGGATTGCACTGCCCATGTGAGCTAGAGTACAAGAGATGTTGAGACAGGCTTGGCTATCTTTCTTCAGGCATGCTGAGGGATTGTACTGCCCATGCGAGTACAAGCAGAACTTTGACCCCAGAGTCTATGGGGACACAAATTCATGTACCAAGGTATCATGGTACAACATAGGGTTGGTATAGATCTTGTACTTTTTTAGCTAAAAATGGCGCAAAAATGTACAAATTAGTACATAATTACCCCCTAAAATCACATATTTGACTTCTGACCTATGACCCTTGACCCTAATTACTGAAATAACTTCTGAAATTTTTGACATTTATCACACCCTACTGTACATTATGACACCATTCATGCTCACATCATACGGGGGTGGCCATGTAGTGTAGGAGGTATAAGAAATATATGCCTATGCAGCAAAGTGACTACAATATCTCAACCCGACATATATGTTTATGTGATGAGATAATAATAAACAATGGTTTTACAAAAGGTGATGAAAGATTCTTCCACCATTGATGTCACAGATTATTGCACAATTACAATAATGTAAATTAGTCAATTCTAACCAAATTTGATGGAATTATTTGCTGTTTTAAAGCTTTAGATCACATTTTAAAGAAATCAAGCCCTTGTTGCCTCTAGATGTCCATTAATTCAATCAGTTTCCATTCTTGTTATTTGTTTATCATGTTGTGTATGATTTCCCTAAGCTTTACATTCATTGTTACCCGGCTAATTGAGATTTTTTTCCAAACCAGGAAGCACCTACTTTGTTGAGCTTTAAGGTTTTCTTTTACAAATTTAGGCAAACATCCATTTTTGTATTTTGTATTTGTTCTGGAGAACACAAATACATCATGTACACAAATTCAGGTTATAGACTTGCAACCTGGTTTTACTTGGTATGATCATTTTCACCGCATACATAGGTCTCAGGAGAAATCATAACAAATTCCACGTTTTGTCATTTTCCCGAAGAAATACAAACAATTACAACAGCCTGAATACAATAAAAGCCTAAAGCAAAAAATATGTGTAAATAAATCTGCAGGTAAAAATAACCTGCAAATGTCAAAATTGTTTTCCGGGTTCAGTTTGAACTTTAGTAACATTGTAACACAAGTCCTAAAATAACGAGATTAATTTCCTCCCAATATTAGCAATACAAAATACATCATGTACAAACTAAGAAACAAAGGTTAACAAGTGTCATGGCCTTCGACCTTATCATATACAATGGGTTTATGATTAAC
The DNA here is from genome assembly GCA_020152595.1 of Chiridota heheva. Lineage (NCBI taxonomy): Eukaryota > Metazoa > Echinodermata > Holothuroidea > Apodida > Chiridotidae > Chiridota > Chiridota heheva. The sequence continues at coordinate 543,658 of JAIGNY010000988.1, read as the reverse complement.
AGGTAACATATACATCATTAGCATATCTGGAATCATAATGGCACATAGCAGTGTGCATACCAGGGTTCTAGCTAGACAAGTTTGAGTGTCGGGCTCCAGTGACAATCAGTGGCGTACCCAGGGTGACCTCCTAGACCCCCCTCCCATGAAGAACTCTTCAAATTTAGTCCACTTCTATTAACAAATCGATTTTCTTTTCTTTTTGGAATGCTAAAGGAGGAATTCTCCATACCCCTTGTGGGATGCGGGGGCAAACAGTATACAGTATGCTGGAAACTTTTCTCTCAATTCATCTCAATTCCCATTGTTATTCATCTTGCCCCAACTTTTTCCACTTTTATTTTCGTCCCAGTATCGTTCCACGAAAGCCATACATTATTATAATTATTTCAAGTTAACTAGCGGCACATGTTTCTATGAACTACGCAACAACTTTTGTCAATATCAAATCCCCCACAATTTCCAAGAATATAGACCAGTCCGTTATAATGTTAAATGCATATGGGGTTTATAACAAATGTGATTGGTTACTTACATTTGGACCGGTCTATAAGCAAGCCTTGGGCTCTTGGGGGTGTATATTTACTTTGTTAAAGTTTGTTGTTTGGTAAGTGACGGACTTGGCAAGCTGGCAGCAGTGATTCATCAAGATTAAAATGTAAACCTGAACTGTGTGCATGTGAGTATGTTTATGTAGGTGACATGTACGAATGATTTTATGATAATATGTATGTTTAATTGCATTAAATTCCTATATAGTTCAGTCGTTTTGATCAGAACTTATTGTGCGTAATTTATATTATTCAATGTGAGTAAATCAGCGGATGACATAAATAGAGCAAGATTGAAAGGAGATTTGTTTAAACTCTTGATTAATTAACCGAATTGAGCTTTTGAGTGCCGGGCGGAAGAGTGAATCTTAGAGCCGAGTGCTGGGCGGGAATTGTGAGTCCTGGGCGGGCCCGCCCGGCACCGCCCACCATAGCTAGCACCCTAGTTCATACACATATCTTTTGTGGCAGCAGTACCTTCAGGTAAAGATGCATACTGAAATACATTTAACCTTTGACCTAGAATACCATAAAGATCTTGACAAGGGTTACAAAACTGGCATAATTTGTTTTGTATTCTTAGCCCAAACCATAAGTTGCTTAAACCATAGATTACTACAGATTTCAATATGACATGCAAATTACTGGTGAAAAACCACAAGAATAGTATTCTGCAATAACATTTGGTAAGTGATTTGCATATCATGAATATCCATACTAGGTTAATACAATACTAGTAAATGTTGTTTTTCCAATTTTCTTTAGTTTGTTTGTTTGTTTGATGAGGTCTTAACGGCACCACGACAACGAAGGTCAAATTGTGCCTGAGAGGTCAGATCATTTTAGAGGTAGTAAGGAAAGAGACCAGGGGAAGAATGAGAGAAATTCAAGAACAAAAGCCAGAAAGCTGTGATCGAGAGAGGAGGTGCATGGGTAAAACTAAAAACAGAGTAGAGAGGGGGTGGAAGAGGAGGATTAAATATGGTTGTAGAGGGATGCATGCTGAAGGAAGGAGACTATTTTATCTGGAGGATTTTTTTGGAAGAACTCAGCAATTGAGTTGTGGGGAGCGAGAGAAGCTCTGGGAAGGTTGTACAGGGGCAAGCAAGGAGAACGTGTTGGATTGTAAGGATGCAGTGGCAATTGTTACAGAGGGGTTGGGGGAACCAATAAGGAGGTGGGAGGAGTGAGGTGGGTGTGACCAATTCTAAGACGGGTAATATGAACGTTGTCGATACGAGAAAGGTTGTTGATGGTGGATTTGATTGGGATTGTGGGCTGGATAACATGGAGTTTGTTATCAATTTGGAAGTTCCATAAGGTTTGCCAGCGGTCACGAACAAGAGAAGCGATAAGCGGTTTGAAATTCTAATCGAAATCATTCTTTCCTTTTTAAAACAAAGGATTTGTTTGTGCAAAAGCAAAGCTACTCAAAATACATCAAGAAGGTAATCCTTTTTTGACCTAATTTAAATATGAATAAAGTATATGCAAATTAGTATGTGAAAATGTATTTTTCATTTATTTCTGCAAGAAAATCAAAATATGTGATAACTGTAATCTTTAAAATGCAATATGATATTATTCGCTGGTGAAAAACCACAAGAATAGTATCCTACAATTACATTTAATAAGTAATTTGCATATCATGAATATTCAGTTTAATACAATACTAGGAAATATTGTTTTTCTGATTTTCTTCCACACATAATATTCTAATCAAAATCATGTTTTCCTTTTTAAACAGGAAATTTGTTTGTGCAAAAGCAAAGTTACTCAAAATACACAAAAAAGCTAATAAATTTTATTCTTATTTAAATATGAATAAAATATATGCAAATTAGCATGTGAAAATGTATTTGTCATTCAATTTTGCAGGTAAAACAAAACATTTGAGCCTTCTGAATATACAGTCATAGTAACCTTGGTCAGTACAACATTATTAGTAAAGAATATGTAAGTACTAAGACTCTATGACAGAAACGCAGAAAAAAATATTAATTTCCCACTAGTTTTGTGTATGTACAAAATTACATATTTGATTATGCACTGTAATAACATTTAGCGTTCTTATCATTGGGGAGCTTGACCATTCAATGAACGTATAGTGAGGGTGGTCCTGCTGACATCAATACAACACTATGCGCATCACCACTGGTCTTCGGACATGTGGCTTGGGTGCAATTTTTGGAGTATTTCCCTATTTCATGGGAAATAATACATTAAAATCACAATACAAGAATTGTATTACTCGTCTCAAAGAGGTATTTTGTCACTGTTCCAAAGACTATATAAACGGACACTGCACCTAAAACTTCAAGATAGTTGACTTGAATCCTTTACAAAAGAAAACTTGCGAAAAACGTGGCTAAAGCATGACAAGTCATGTACTCGATGTCAGACCTCAAGCTAAGTACGGAACATACATGTGTACAAATACATACACATAGCTTCTTGCTGCAAAACCTTTAGGTCGATTCTCTTGAAGCATTAGGTCGATTCTCTTGAAGCATTAGGTCGATTCTCTTGAAGCATTAGGTCGATTCTCTCGAAGCATTAGGTCGATTCTCTCGAAGCATTAGGTCGATTCTCTCGAAGCATTAGGTCGATTCTCTCGAAGCATTAGGTCGATTCTCTCGAAGCATTAGGCCCATTCTCTCGGCATTAGGCCCATTCTCTCGGCTATTAGGCCCATTTCTCTCGAAGCATTAGGTCGATTCTCTCGAAGCATTAGGTCGATTCTCTTGAAGCATTAGGTCGATTCTCTTGAAGCATTAGGTCGATTCTCTTGAAGCATTAGGTCGATTCTCTTGAAGCATTAGGTCGATTCTCTTGAAGCATTAGGTCCATTCTCTCAAGCATTAGGTCCATTCTCTCTCGAGCATTAGGTCCATTCTCTCGAAGCATTAGGTCCATTCTATCGAAGCATTAGGTCCATTCTCTCGAAGCATTAGGTCCATTCTCTCGAAGCATTAGGTCCATTCTCTCGAAGCATTAGGTCCATTCTCTCGAAGCATTAGGTCCATTCTCTCGAAGCATTAGGTCCATTCTCTCAAGCATTAGGTCGATTCTTTGAAGCATTAGGTCGATTCTTTGAAGCATTAGGTCCATTCTCTCGAAGCATTAGGTCGATTCTCTAGAAGCAATAGGTCGATTCTCTTGAAGCATTAAGTCAATTCTCACGAAGCATTAGGTCGATTCACTCGAAGCATTAGGTCGATTTTCTTGAAGCATTAGGTCGATTCTCTTGAAGCATTAGATCGATTCTCTTAAAGCATTAGATTGATTCTCTTAAAGCATTAGATCTATTCTCTTGAAGCATTAGGTCTATTCTCTTAAAGCATTAGGTCGATTCTCTTGAAGCATTGGGTGCAGAGCGTATGTTTTCGCATTTACCTCCTTGACTGCCCTCACTCATATCAAAAATGTCCGACCTCCAAGCATTTTGAGTGAAACAAATTTAAACTTTAACCTTTTCGGATTGGGGAATGGGAGGGGTAAATGGTCAGACCTCTCTATTTTGTTTGATGTTGATACTTTGCTTTTAATCATCTACCATAATATTTTGAAAGGGAAAAGTTGATGCTGGTATAAATAATTTGAATCTTTGTCTTCAACCAAAATCTTAAGTGTAAAGGACATGTTTTTTTATATTTTTTTTATTTCAAAGACTGAGCTGAAAAATGGAAATGCAGAAATACCTTAAGACTTGTAACTTCCCACGTATACATTTTACATACATTACAAACTTTGCATACCTACAAAGAAACAATCCTCATATTTTGATAAACCATATTCAGATTCTGAAAGTGACATTTCCACTAAAATAAAGCTATTTAGCTGATAAATAATCACCTCTAGTCGGAGAATACTGCACAGCAAACACCCTGCCACCAAACACATCCTGCTTGTATTCCCTGATGAAATGACCACTGGCAGAATCAAAGCACAAGATTCTACCATTTTCTCGATCCGCAATACATACTTGTTGATTATGTGCGGCTAACGTGATACTATGAACAACGTAAAGCTCTGTCGGGGGTGGCAAATGTCCCATTTCTGTAAGGAAGGTAAAAATTGAGAGTATTTAAATGCTTGAATATTTTGTTTGGCACAAGCTACATTAAACCAACTTGGTAAAATATGGGATTCAAATATATATAAGAGCATTTTTCTTTATTAAATCTTTCACACCAATGTTATATCAGTGTTACTTTATACATGTAGTTCAGAAATCAGCAAGTTTACCAAATCAAATAAACGTCCATTGGACTTATTTTAAAGAAACTGCCTGAGAATAATTATGAAAATAAGTTGGCCAATAAAGATAAGAAATGATGAATTATATGAAAGAACACAAGACAAAACCAATAAGTAAGATCACAAGAAGATGGAGATGGATCAGGCATGTGCTGAGAGAGAATGCTTATTATGCCAAATTTGCACTGTCCTGGACCCAGAAGGGTAGTAGGAAAAAAGGGCAGCTGAAAACATCTTGGAGAAGGACAAGAGAGAAAGGAGCTTGCAAGGTACAGGAAGATATAGAGGAGATGCCTTCTCAATCTCCTCAGTCAGGAGAAGAGAGCAGTAAGTTAGAAGATTCAAATGCATCTTTCAGCTGAGGTCATTCCATTTTGGCACCTGTCTGATATATGAGCAGCATTCTTACAAAAAGAACAAAAACAAAACTGCAATTATAAAGTTTTACACATTGGTTGGCTGTAACACAGGTGACTATAAACTTCCTCCAGCCCTTTTTATCACTAGCAAGGTTGGCTATCTGGCTTGGGGATAGCTGGCCACTATTATCTCCCACTAAGTATAGCTCAGACAGGATGTTAGTTGACGTCCAGTTCTACGTCGGCTATGGGGTGGGTCGTAGAATGCATACAGTTAAGCAAGCTCATCTTCTGTCAGTCGCAGATTGTGGCCTAAGAAATTTAACTGCATTTTCTGTGTTTTCTCACTTAGCAGCCTAGGGTTCTTCACAATCACTGGTATATACACCACAATGCCTTTCACACATTTTAAGGCTTTGATACCCTTTCGTATCCTAACACAGTAGTGGACAGTTATTCAATTCTTTCCACATAATGGATGAAGAAAGAAAAAAAAAATCACAAAAATTCTGACAAAGAACTTTAAAAAATATCTATATATATTGTTAGTAAATAGTTGAGCATACAGACAAATATATCCAGAAAATAGTATAATTGGTGATTACAATTTTTCTTCTAGAATGATTAGTCTTCTCGCGAACCCAGAAAGAAAATATATTATGTACCTGTGCATATGAATTGAAAATAATTTGCACTTCCTCCTACCTAAAATAATAACCCCACACAATTTGATATAAATTCAAGAGTATTATCAAAACTTAAATTAATGATATTGAAATTCATCTTGATCTTACAACAATTTTAATTATTTATATCATATAGCATAACAAGGTTTAATGTTCAAAAAGCATACAGTGCTGAACATTATATGAAGAAGGCTACGGCCTTTGATTACCAGTAAAACATGCACAAATATCGTGAAAAATTAAAAAACTAATTAAAAATTGTGCTACTTCACCCCGCTTGAAACATAAACAATTATTTAAAATTTGTGCTCCTTTACCCCGCACTGCAATGTAAGTTGACAAAAAGAACAAAAAATTGGCCCAGAAGATGCCTCTCACTTCAATGATTTCTGGTCACGTTGGCTGAATTACCAAACGTGTGGGTGATGCGTGATGAAATCTAGAACGTAATAGTTGTCTGCTAGATCTGGAAATAATTTTTTCTTGCTTGTTTGTTTGTTTGATGAGGGCTTAACGGCACCACGACAACGAGAGTCAAATTGTGCCTAAAAGGTCAGATCATTCTAGAGGTAGAAAGGAAAGGAAACAGGGGGAGAATGAGAGAAATACAAGGAACAAAAAGTCAGAAAGCTGGGATCAAGAGAAGAGGAGCATGGGTGAAAAAAACAAAGTAGAGAGAGGGTGGTGGGAGAGGAGAACTAAATATGGTTGTAGAGGGAAGCATGATGAAGGAAGAAGATAATTTCATCCAGAGGATTTTTTTTTTTGGAAGAACGCAGCAATTGAGTTGTGGGGAGCGAGGGAAGCTCTGGAACGTGATGGACTGTGAGGGTGAAAGGACAATTGTTGATGAGGGTTGGGGGAGCCAATAAGGAGATGGGAGGTGGGAGTGATGTGGGTGTGACCTATTCTAAGACGGGTAATATGACATCGCCTACACGAGAGAGGTTGTTGATGGTAGGTTTGATCGGAATGGTGGGCTGGATGATGTGGAGTTTGTTATCAATTTGGGAGTCCCATTAAGCTTGCCAGCGGTCACGAACAAGGGAAGCGATAAGCGGTTTGATGTCAGAAAGGGTTGTGGGAAAAGTGGTAGAGGGGAGGTTGAGGGCAAGCTTAGCGGCTGCATCAGCTCCGTCATTGCCAGGGTTGCCAACATGGCTGGGTATCCAGAAGAAAATAATACTTTTCCTGCAGAGGGTGGGGAAAAGGGGTTTCCGGAGGAGGAGGTCGGATGTAAAGTTATCCCATTTAAGATTAAGTAAAGAAGTAAAAACAACCTTGAAGTTGGAGAAAATGGCAAAGTGGCTGAGCGGAGAGTCCTCCTCGCCCTCAACAATAAAGTTTAGTTGAGGACTAGTTGAGGGCGAGGAGGATGGCCTTTGGCTCAGATGAAAAGATGGATGAGTAGTCGGGAAGTCTGCTACTGAGAGTGATGTCTTGGATGACGGCAGCAGCAACTGTCTTGTTGCCTTCCTTGGAGCTATCAGTATAGATGGAAAGTGTAGTTTGAAAGTTGGTCTTTGATTTGGTTGTGGAGAGTGATGAAGAGGTTAAGGTGGGTTTGGGTTTTGTAATGAGTAGAGAGACCTAAGTGGATAGAAGGGAGGGGGTGGCCCAAGAAGGAAAAGTGGGCCAGGAGAAGGTGCCGAGAGTGGCAGGGTTGATGCTGAGATGGAGGAGGTCTGATTTAATGAGTAAGCTAAAGGGAGGGGATATGGTTTTAGTCCTATCAAAGAGGGTGGAGAAATTGGGGTACCTAATGAGGTTGTAAACAGGGTTCTGAGTGTTGGTGAGGACTCTAAAAGCATACGAGAGGCTAAGCTTTCTACATCTAAGTAGAAGGAAACGGGGAGGAGGGTGGGGGGTCGCTGGCTTCAACATGAAGGCTGGTGATTGAGGAGGTCCTGTAGGCACCTAGACAAAGCCTGAGGGCTTTATTTTGGATGGTGTTGATGTGGTTCAGGTATGAGTTGTGAGCGACACAGTAGACAATATTGCCGTGGTCAAGCTTGGCACAAATGGTGAGCCTGAAGATTTTAAGGAGAGCATGCCGGTTCGCACCCCAAGTGGTGTTGGAGAGGAGGCGGAGAAGGTTGAGGTAGCTGTTGCATTTCAGTTTCAGGTTGGTGATGCATTGCTTGTAGATGAGCTTGGGGTCTAGAGTAAAACCCAGGAACTTCGTGTGTTTAACTTTAGAAATGTGATTGCAATTGAGCACGAGGTTTGGGTTGGAGTGGAGGTTTGGGTTGGAGTGGATGTTGTTGAAATGACAGAAGTGCATGCAGACTGCCTTGTCTTTAAAGAATTTAAAACCGCTATTGGAGTCAGTACTTTTGCCATACTGGTTGCGCAATTGTTTTTACTTCGCCTTGTAGTTTTAGAGCAATTTTGTGTATTTCCGATACACGCTCGCTTTTTTTGGCGTGTACACGTTTACTGAAATCCCTAGACATTCACAGCTCTAGAGGGGGTTTGTTGGCTTCAACATGAAGGCTGGTGATCGAGGAGGTCCTGTAGGCACCTAGACAAAGCCTGAGGGCTTCATTTTGGATGGTGTTGATGTGGTTCAGGTATGAGTTGTGAGCGACACAGTAGACAATAATGCCGTAGTCAAGCTTGGCACGAATGGTGAGCTTGAAAATTTTGAGGAGAGCATAGCGGTTCATACCCCAAGTGGTGTTGGAGAGGAGTCGGAGGATGTTGAGGAGCTGTTGCATTTTAGTTTCAGGTTGGTAATGTGTTGCTTGTAGGTGAGCTTGGGGTCTATGGTTAGATCCAGGAACTTTGTGTGTTCAACTTTAGGGATGCGATTGCCATTGAGCACAAAGTTTGGATTGGCGTGGAGGCTGTTGAAATGACAAAAGAGCATGCAGACTGTCTTGTCTTTGGAGAATTTAAAACCCTTATTGTTGCTCCAGACTTGCAGCTGGTTGAGGCTGATTTGGAGCCTATTTTCAAGAACAGGAAAGCTAGGGGAGGAGTAGAAGATGGTGAAGATATAAACCAAAATTTAGGTGGTAAAGTGCAAGGTGAAATAAAACAGAATGAATAGTTGGAGAGAAAAGAACAGAAGTCACGTCGCTCTCAACCCTTTCTTGCATTCATCATTCATGTATACATAAAAGATGTAACAATTTGTGTCGTGAGTTAGTTTTCTTGAAAAATATCGTGCTTTACCAATATATCGCAATATTTTTCTCCACGATAAACGATTCGTAATACAGCCATATCGTGACAGCACTCTTAGGGTGTACTTAAGTGTTGTTTGTAGTTAGAATCAGAAACATTTCAGGTCTTATCAGGATCACATCATCCTGAAGAATCATTCTAGGTCTCATCAAGATCACATCATCCAAAACAATCATTCTAGGTCTCATCAAAATCACATCATCCAAAAGAATCATCCTAGGTCTCATTAAGATTACATCATACTTAAGAATCATTCTAGGTCTCATCAACATCACATCATTAAAAAGAATCACATCATTAAAAAGAATCATCCTAGGTCTCATCAAGATCACATCATTCTAAAGAATCATTCTAGGTCTCATCAAGATCACATCATCCAAAAGAATCATCCTAGGTCTCATCAAGATCACATCATCCTAAAAAATCATTCTAGGTCTCATCAAGATCACATCATTCAAAAGAATCATTCTCGGTCTCATCAAGATCACATCATCCAAAAGAATCATCCTAGGTCTCATCAATATCACATCATCCTGAAAAATCATTCTAGGTCTCATCAAGATCACATCATCCTAAAGAATCATTCTAGGTCTTATTAAGATCACATCATCCAAAAGAATCATCCTAGGTCTCATCAAGATCACATCATCCTAAAGAATCATTCTAGGTCTCATCAAGATCACATCATCCAAAAGAATCATTCTAGGTCTCATCAAGCCAAGAACTCCAAACAAGGATTAAGGGTGTTTCAGCTGACATCATGAGGTCACATGACTTTTGTTTAAATCGGCATTTTGTAGGGAAAGGACACTGACGTCTGCTGTACAATTAATTAGACTTACATACGCGTGTTGTTATATAAAATTATTTTTGTAAGATAATTATGCCGGAATCATGCTGTGCTGTTGGTTGCACTAAAAGAAAATAAAAAGACGTTTTCTCGATTTCCATCTAATCCTGATCGATGTTCACATTGGGTTTCAGCTGTACAATGCTTTCAACCTATGGTTCACAGTCACACTAGGATTTGCAGTGAGCACTCTATATCAGGTATCTAGGCTTTGTCTGAGTATAATGATCAATCAGGTAGAGCTCACATAAAAGTTACTATTCGTATACTCAGTGAATAATATAAAACTTATGGAAAATATGAGTAAAATTGGAACCGAATAAAAAAAACTGCAATCAGTAAACTTTGCTGAACTGGTGGGTAGGTTAGCATACAATATGTTTGTTGTACATGTTATGTGACTGAGCTGTGTGAAGACGTGTGAAACGCAACACAGCTTGGCTTGCAAAATGGCTGCCAGTTGAGTTAAGAGTCACGTGATGAATTCCCTCTATAGTAAGCAACTGAAGGACATAGCCTCATTCATTATTAGAAGACTGCAGGTCTAAGTCTGACTTATCCAAGTGCGGAGTTTCTTGTGTAAGATGAGAGACCATGCAATAAACCGGAGAGTATCATTTTAAACAGTTGTTTCGCCTGATCATTTCTTTTAGTTTTATACTTTCCTGGTCACACAACACCACAGACCAAGGATACAACCACCTCGAGTTCTCACTCAGCACATTACAATATGATAACAATCCAATGGAATTCACTGGAAGAGTCTCCTGACTTCATAAACAGCTCTCTCTTCAAATCTAGATACCTAGATGGTACAATAAAATGGACACACATTGACATCCACACTGAGCCTGAGATTTTATTCCTTTACTTTTCATACCTGGATTGGACTTTCCAATTTCCAACACCAGCTCCCCGTCTTTTGAGAACTTCATGATACGACTGTTACAATAACCGTCCGCTACAAAGATATCTCCAGTTTCTGGGTGCACAGCCACATCGGCGGGTTTACAGAAGTGATCAGGACCTGTCCCTGGTTCCATACGGGTTCCTAAGGTCATTAGAGGGGCAAGTCCCCCACCAGGTGGGAATTTAAAAACTTGATGTAGCGCTACGTCTGTCACCCATACATTGTCTTCATGGTCGATGGTCAATCCATGAGGAAGGTAAAACCTGCAAAGACAGAAAAGTACTAGAGTTTATAATGTCCTGAACATAAATAACTACATGCAGAATTGGTTCAATTGTTCAAATATCTTTCAAAGAGCATAAAGATGTCACAAAAACCTAACCAAATCAGATAAAAATTGACCTTTTTTTGCAATTTTGGAATTTTCCAGCATTAATATCATAAAAAATATGTTAAAGTATTAGCTTAGGGTTCAAGCAAGTCAGTCTTATCAGAAAGAAACAAAATGGTAAAGAAAGCATCCAAAAATCTTATTCCGCTAAGGAAATATTTAAGTTTAAAGTTTGGTATCATTTGTGTAGAAACGCCTGAAACCGGACTGATTGTGACGTCATATTCTCAGATTCATTAAAGTCTTTATGTATTCTACCATATTTTGTCTGTGTGCTCTTTTGTGGCTTAAAAACAATTGAATATGTCAAGAGTGCAGAAATACAGAATCTAGTAAGGGTAATTATGATCAACCACCTTAAAATAGTTCGAGCAAAAATAATTTAAATAGTGAAAAAGTAAATCAATTTTCTTTAAACTACATTAATACTTGGTAATAATGTGAGGATGAGGGTGCCAACCGTCCATATTAGACTTACTACACCAGTCATTTCTAACAGACTTACTACACCAGTCATTTCTCACACAGATAAGACAGAGCTTTAAACTTGAATATCTCCTCAACAGAATAAGATATTGAAGAAGTTTATTCACCCTAAATATACACTCATTTCATATATAATGAACTTGTTTGATCACTGAACTAATCCTTTAAGTTTGTGATGTCATCTGTGACAATTTCGGAGGATGCTTAAAGGAGAATTAGGTCCAAATGTGATATATATCACAGTATTTTTTCTGTACTCTCTAGAAAATTGGAACACACTTCTCATGCACATAATTGTACTAATAATCTTTCATTCGAATGTTAAAATCAAGTGTTTAAAAAAGAAGAAGATATAATAGAATAGAATAATATTACTTGAATATAATAATAATAATATTCCATATAATATGATACTAATAATATTAGAATATAATAATATTCAAATATAAAATTATTCGAATATAATAATATTTGAATATAATAATATTATTTGAATAAAATATTATTTGAATATAAAAACATTTAAAAATAATATTATTCAAATATAATATTATTCGAATATAATACAAATAATATTAGAATATAATATTATCTGATTATGATATTAATTCGAATATAATATTTTTCAATTATAATAATATTATTCAAATATAATAATAATTTCATTCAAATATAATAATACTATTCAAATATAATATTCAAATATAATAATTTTATTCAAATATAATATTTGAATATAATAATAATAATAATAATAATAACAATAATAATAATAATAATAATAATAATAATAATGATAATAATAATAATAATAATAATAATAATAATAATAATAATAATAATAATAATAATAATAATAATAATAATAATAATAATAATAATAATAATAATAATAATAATAATAATAATAATAATAATATAATAATAATAATATTCTGTAATAATAATAATAATAATAATAATAATAATAATAATAATAATAATAATAATAATAATAATAATAATAATAATAATAATAATAATAATAATAATAATAATAATAATAATAATAATAATAATAATAATAATAATAATAATAATAATAATAATAATAATAATAATAATAATAATAATAATGATAATAATAATGATAATAATATTTTCGATTATAATAATAATAATATTCTGTGAAAATAATCAGATGGAATACATCTGCAAAATTGTTCAACCGATGTTATAATGGTCATTCAATCATGGAGAAGAAGAATGATGCCTACTGTCAGGCCATCGAGAGCCAATGCGGGCTCGGAGGTATTTAGAAACACAACAGACCCGTTTGATATGTCAAATTTTTTTGATATTTTTTAAATTTATTTATTCAACAAAAACTTCAGGCCTCTGGCCCTTAGTACAAAAATATTAAAATCAACTGTTTAAAAAAAAGATATAATAGAATATAATAATATTAATTCGAATATAATAATAATAATAATAATAATATTCTAATACAATATAATAATGATGATATTCGAATATTCGAATATAATAAAATTATTCGAATATTATAAAATTATTTGAATATAATAATATTCGAATATAATATTATTTAAATATAATAACATTATTTAAAAACAATAATAATATTATTCAAATATAATATTATTCGAATATAATATTATTCAAAATAATATTCAAATATAATAACATTATTCGAATATAATAAAAATAATATTAGAATATAATATTATTTGAATATAATAATATAATTCGAATATAATAATATTATTCAATTATAATAATAATATTATTTGAAATATAATAATAATATTATTCAAATATAATAATAATATTATAGGAATATAATAATATCATTTGAATATAATAATAATAATAATATTATTCAAATATTATAATAATAGTATTCTGTGAAAATAATCAGATGGAATACATCTGCGAAATTGTTCAACTGGTGTTAAAATGGTCATTCAATCATAAAGAAGTAGCATGATGCCTACTGTCAGGCCATCGAGAGCCAATGCGGGCTCGGAGGTATCTAGAAACACAGACCCCTTTGATATGTCCAATTATTTATAAATTTTTAAATTCATTTATTCAACAAAAACTCCAGGCCTCAGGCCCTTAGTACAAAAATTATACACAAACTTATTGCTCTTCACAAACAGAAGTACAATATATGCAAAACTTGACAGTAAATATATAAATATGAGGAGATTAATTCATAACAATGATAAAGACAATCACAACATTTCTTGGAACTCTTAGTGTTTCTTAAATGAGAGGAAAATAAATTTACCTAAATTGTTCATAACAGTAGAATTTGTACAACACATCAGCAAAACTAATTTATCAATAGAAGGATAATGATGAAGTAAGGTGGGATACACTTTTGTTGTAGACTTTTATAAGCAGGACAAACTAAAAGGAAATGAACTTCGTTCTCAATACAACCAAGATTACACAATAAGCAGAATCTGTCCTCTATGGGGATATTATTGTTTCTACACAAAGATTGTGACTACCAATACAAAATTTACACAGATTTTTTCTATATTCAGGGACTAAAACACAATCAAGGAACTTTTCACAAATTAAATCACTTTTAAATAAAGTTAGTATATAACTTTCATTTTACAGATAAATCCCCAAAGGTATTCTGGAAATCGTTATCCTTCAATCTTTGTTCAAATAGAACAAGGATAAGTCAAAGTTGATTACATAGACTGTTAGATGGTCGACCCCTTTTCAACACAATTGTTTCCAGGCCTCCCCGACACTCAGCTCCCTAGGACCCCGGGCCCAGACCCCTTGTAGGCAGTACTGCTTATTGTGAAGAAATCATTAATCCAAAATTTCAAATCTGCAAGAAAAAGAAAAGCAGATAATACTTTACCACATATATCTAATTTGAAGAAGAAAGAAAATTGACTTACAAATTTGCTCCCCAACTCTTCTTCACTGTGCCATTGTTTTTCTCCAAGACGACAACTGTGTCTGTTGGTATGGGGCCTGTATCCTTGTCTTTGAAAGTGTCCCCCTCAAACGTGCTGTAATAGTACAAAACAATGCTTTGATTTCATTCATTTCTCACCACAACATATTCTTTCTCACCACAACATATTCATTTCTCAATTTATCTTTTAATTATATTTCTTATTTACCTGGTCAATCTTATATTTAATTTTCAACTTATTGTTTAATCCCTTATTTCCACAATTTTTTACTGTACTTTTTTATTCTGGCATTTGTTTTTGCTTTATTTCAGGTTGGTTGCTTATCTGACCAAAGATGAAGTTTAGGTCTTATTTTAGTACACTCAAGTTGTTTTACTTATTTTCCTTGCCTGCTATTTCACCTACATTTTACTGTATGGTCTTTTTGAAACTCTTTTACATTTTGGTTTTATTTTTGTTATTTCACATTTCCATGCAACCAGAGCCTCGTTGCAAACCAGCTGAATGATGAGATAAATACATAAAACAATCAAATTAAAACTTGCTTTACACTGACCTTCTATCCCACACTCTGTCAGCCCTGTGAAATGCATACACATCCCCATGACTATCCACTCCTACACCCGCAACCTGACCAAATTTCAGATCTCCCAATATTGGCCAATCAGGAACCACGTTAAAAACTGCATAAAGGGAAAAGAAAACACAAAAGAAAATTAAATTCTTGTCCTTACGTCTAGAGAAATCTAAATGACAAACAGAACAAAAGAAAACATGTGAGCAAAAAGAACGTGATCCAAAAGTTTTGCAAGAAACCATGATGAACAAAATATAAATAATTCAAACTTTTCATCAGGTCTCTCAATATTGCCACAAGAAGAGCCACTTCTAAAACTAAGAAAAACGAACTAATTTAAAATGCTTGACCTTACTTCTTGCGATATCTAAATGACAAACCTAACAAAGAGAAAATGCATGACGTCCATCTAAAATAAAAGATTTGTTTAGTTTGCAAGAAACCAAAATTGACCAATATCAATAAAAAAAAATGTTTAAATAATATTTTTTCTTTTCTTTTTCCAGCAGGATGCCATTTACTTAAAAAATAGGTCTCTGATAAGGTCAGATAAATTCCTAGTTTAAAATTATAATGCATTTTTTTAATCTCCCAATATTGGCCAGTCAGGAACCATGTTTAAAACTGCAAAAAAAACCTTGCCCTTAATATATCTCGATGACAAACAAGTGAAGATATAGAAAACACATGGGAAAAAGCGTCCATCTAAAAGTCTTCTTTTCTTTGCAAGAAACCAAAATTGACCATGATATCAATAATTTAAAGTGTTTTTTTCTTCTTTTTTTTTTCAGAAGGCTGCCATTCACTTACAAAAATAGATCTCTGATGATGTGTTTCTTTGTAATCTATGCTGGTGGAACAAGGTTTTTAGGTGCTGTTCAGTAATTTGCTTCTACTCAGCTTTTTTTGTTGTTGTAACAAATGAACTGGTTTGGAATATGATTATTTTAATGTGATTGCACTTTACATTGCAATCTTGAGATGTCAATTCTCGTCAGTTTTAAGTAGTTTCTGGTCTCCAAGGCCATTAAACAAGGAATTTTTGACAAAAATACTTCTGTAATGGAAAGAAAAAAAAAAATTGCTTATCAATTTTTCACAATTCCTTTACGTTTGTTATTATTATCATTATTTTTCTGCAATGTAAGTTGTGTTGGCTTTCACAATAAGTAATCATTTGTAAAATGAATTTAACCTACTTCCAATACGTGCATCTACAATCGCGGCCAAAAGTGTTGGGACAAAAATGCTCACAAATTTTAACAGCATTTCCCCCCACCCACACCCCATTCAATGTTGTGCGCTTTGCAAAAAAACACGGTAAAATGTGACTTTCAACATTGATCGAGGGGAGTGGGAATTTGTCCCAACTACTTTTGGCCATGATTGTAGGCCACTTGTTTGTTTGCTAATCACAGACAGACCTTTAAAATAGAACATTTTTTCAGAATTTACAGAATAACTTGACCATCCTTTTACAATTTTACAAGAAAGTAATTTTTGAGGATTAAGGTGACTCAATATTTTTCTGTAATTTTTCATATCTACATTTGTTTAACCAATAAGTGCCTTCAAGACTGCATGTTCTAGTAACAGTTGAGATTAAGATTGCTAATTTGAACACCTTTACCAAAATCATCAGCTATTGTGAAAGGCATTGCAGCCAAGGCATACATGCTGACATGTTAAAACAGAAAAAAAAAACATTAGTTAACTCCTTATCACAATATAATTCCATACAAAACAAGCAATATCATTGAAACGTGCAGTACACAAGCATGCAGGGTGTGTATTAAAGGATTTAAAACAAAATTTAGTAAGCATACTGCATGCTATTCAGTTAATCATCTGTTATTGCATAACCCTCACCCACAAAGCAATGTCCTTAACAGAAATCCGTGGCCCAATAAGTCTCAGCACTGAACATCCTCTCGAACTTGCCTTGCCCCGCCCTGTTTTAAGCACATTGAAAATTTTGTATCTTCTGGTTAATATGCTTTGCAGTCCTATCTTTCAATTCTCATCAGGAAAAGCACATATTTTGAGTTCACTCAAGTCAAGATTCATATTCCATAATCTTTCATGCCATAAACTAATTGTTTTGAATTCTCTGATGCCAAAAAACAACTGTTTTGATTTTCTTTGATGCCAGAAATCAATTCTTTGGATTTGCTCTAATGCCAGAAACCAATTCATTTGATTTACTCTTATGCCAGAAAGCAATTGTTGTTTTCCTCTGATGCTTGAAATCATTTGCTTAAATTCTTTTCAGACCTGAAAATGATTGTTTTGATTTCTTGACAGAACTTAATTTAATGTTGAAAACCTTCTGCTGGAGTAGTTCAAGTCCCTGTAATCCCCACCCTCATGCTTCCCGTCCCTCTGTTTTTGTCATTCTCTTATTGCATTACAATCCCAAATTACAGAACTTCCTCTTTAATGCAGCCTATCAAATGTCATCAAAATCCATTCATTACCTCTTGAGACATCTAAATGACAAACAAAACAACAGGACAAAGAGAAACAACAGGACAAAGAGAAACAACAGGACAAAGAGAAACAACAGGACAAAGAGAAACAACAGGACAAAGAGAAACAACAGGACAAAGAGAAACAACAGGACAAAGAGAAACAACAGGACAAAGAGAAACAACAGGACAAAGAGAAACAACAGGACAAAGAGAAACAACAGGACAAAGAGAAACAACAGGACAAAGAGAAACAACAGGACAAAGAGAAACAACAGGACAAAGAGAAACAACAGGACAAAGAGAAACAACAGGACAAAGAGAAACAACAGGACAAAGAGAAACAACAGGACAAAGAGAAACAACAGGACAAAGAGAAACAACAGGACAAAGAGAAACAACAGGACAAAGAGAAACAACAGGACAAAGAGAAACAACAGGACAAAGAGAAACAACAGGACAAAGAGAAACAACAGGACAAAGAGAAACAACAGGACAAAGAGAAACAACAGGACAAAGAGAAACAACAGGACAAAGAGAAACAACAGGACAAAGAGAAACAACAGGACAAAGAGAAACAACAGGACAAAGAGAAACAACAGGACAAAGAGAAACAACAGGACAAGAGAAACAACAGGACAAAGAGAAACAACAGGACAAAGAGAAACAACAGGACAAAGAGAAACAACAGGACAAAGAGAAACAACAGGACAAAGAGAAACAACAGGACAAAGAGAAACAACAGGACAAAGAGAAACAACAGGACAAAGAGAAACAACAGGACAAAGAGAAACAACAGGACAAAGAGAAACAACAGGACAAAGAGAAACAACAGGACAAAGAGAAACAACAGGACAAAGAGAAACAACAGGACAAAGAGAAACAACAGGACAAAGAGAAACAACAGGACAAAGAGAAACAACAGGACAAAGAGAAACAACAGGACAAAGAGAAACAACAGGACAAAGAGAAACAACAGGACAAAGAGAAACAACAGGACAAAGAGAAACAACAGGACAAAGAGAAACAACAGGACAAAGAGAAACAACAGGACAAAGAGAAACAACAGGACAAAGAGAAACAACAGGACAAAGAGAAACAACAGGACTAAGAGAAACAACAGGACAAAGAGAAACAACAGGACAAAGAGAAACAACAGGACAAAGAGAAACAACAGGACAAAGAGAAACAACAGGACAAAGAGAAACAACAGGACAAAGAGAAACAACAGGACAAAGAGAAACAACAGGACAAAGAGAAACAACAGGACAAAGAGAAACAACAGGACAAAGAGAAACAACAGGACAAAGAGAAAGAAAAGAAAAAAATCACTCATTTCAAACAAAAATAGAAGCAATGTTTTGAACAAGAAAAAAATAGCATTGTATTGAATGCAAATAGAGGAATGAATGAGAAATAGGGGCATTGTTTGAATGAGGAAAAGTAAAAATTGTATTGAATGCTAATAGAGGAATGAATGGGAAATAGGGGCACTGTTTGAATAAGGAAAAGTAAAATTGTATTGAATGCGAATAGAGGAATTAATGGGAAATAGGGGCATTGTTTGAATGAGGAAAAGTAGAATTGTATTGAATGCAAAACAGGGGACACTGTTTGAATGAGAAATAAGGGAATTCCTTTGAGTTTGCAAACAAGGGCATTGTGTTAAAGAAAAATTGCAGAATTTTTTGGAATGCAAAATAGAGGCATTATTTTGAATTTGAACTGAAAATAAAGGCATTGATAGGAACGGCTTTAACCGTTAAATAGGGACAGTTTTCAAGGGAAATTGATCTGAACGAGGAGAATTAGGGTCATTGTTTTAAGATACTGGATTGGGTCACTGGAGATGACCAGATAGCCAGCCATGTTTTTTTTTTTAATTATGCAAGTTTTATTAAATAATGATAGATTAACTAAAGTGATTTATTTAAAGTGAGCACAAATTAGCAGAAAAATTCATTTTAATATTAGTAACTAAAAATGCAAAACATTGTCAAATAATTGAGGCACAACTGATCCTGAAGGGAATTTTGGCTATATCCAAGATTTGTAATAGATTCTTATTAATTTGGCCAATTAGTGCAATGCTCTGGCAAGCTTTCATTATTGTGAGGGACACACAACACTTAAATAGGAAATGGAAATGCATTAACAACCAAAACAATGTATTTGTTTAATTGCCTAAGAACATTATACATGCAGAAAAATCTTTAAATTACCACTTAAGTCTTTAAACGGAGCTATTACACATTCCTTATAAATTGACCTATTACAAGTCTTTAAATTGACCAATTAAAAGTCTTTAAACTGAGCTGTTACATGTCCTTATAATTTGACCTATTACAAGTCTTTAAAATGACCTATTACAAGTCTTAAACTGAACTATTACAAGTCCTTATAAATTGACATATTACAAGTCGTTATATTGACCACTTAAAGGTCTTTAACCACTTAAAAGTTTTTCAATTGACAACTTAAAAGTCTTTAAATTGACCGGTTAAAAGTCTTTAAACTAAGCTGTTACATGTCCTTATAAATTGACCTATTGCACAAGTCTTTAAAATGACCTATTTAAGTCTTTACATTGACCAATTAAAAGCCTTTAAATTGACCATTACAAAAATGCACATCTTTAAATTAACCTAGTTCAAGTTTATAAATTGATCTATAAAGGATAAGGTAAAAAAAATATATTTATTTTTCAGCTTCCGTTGCTTCCAATTATTGGGGAAGAACTTCAAAACAAAAGGATTTACACCGGAAAATAGAGAAGTGTGTCAATCCATACACCACAAATTTGCAGGATCATCTACATACTTAGACCTGGATATTCAAAAAGCTGTAAAATGTCCAATTTGTCCTGATTTTCATGGGATTCTTGGCTATTTATGGTTTGTAATAGATCTTTAAACAATTTAGCATTAATTGTCTTTACATGCCCGCAAACAACTAACAAGGAAAAATGCATAGCACAACAAAATGTTGCTGAATATTCAGGACTGAGATATCAAAGTGGACAATTTTTACCAAAGTATTTTGGGAATTTTGTGCACTTTTATGTTTTGTAAGATATTCTAAAACAATAAACAAGTTTATCCATATCTAATGTCAAGAATTCAAAATATGTTAAGCAACATACAACTTCCCTTGCATGCAAGCTAGCTTTCCTTTATTACAAGTTTGAGTAATGTCTTTCCAATATTTTCTCATATCCCAAAGTGTTTAAAAAAAATACATTCCTTTGTAGTGAAAAGAAAATCTAAGAGCTTTGACCGAATTGTGAAAAAATTGTCATTATATAATAATCTTACCAAAAATATTTTAAGTCAGGAATTTAACTTTTATTTTTCACTGTTTTACTCAATGCGGAGAATTTTACTCCAAGATTGTGCACATCTTTGTAAAGACCCACAAACAATTTATGACACAAAATACAATTACGGGTTACAACAAAGTATCAGCACATCAATGAGGTCCTAGCTCAAAACTTGAATGAAACCATGGAGACAGAAAAACACCACACCTCTGCTTCTTGTCTCGTCTACTTTCTCCGCTGCTTTGCTTGACGCCGCCGTTGGTGTCTGTTGCTTTACCGCCGAGGACATCGTTGTTTTTTGCTTGGAATCAATATCTTGTATCTGATCCATTACGTTTTGTTTTAGGTCCCCTTCCATGGCGAGAATGTTCGTGGTCGATATCATTGTGATTCGGATCGTACAGATCGTCATCGTCATCTTCAAAGTAGTAATAAGACTCATAAATATTTTCTACCAGGGGAAAATGATAGTGAAAGAAAGAGATAGGTTAAGGTTAACCAGTCACCAGAGATGGAAAGTGAAAGTAAAAGGTACAAGAGTTCATTCCCATGCAACCTGCACCATCTTACCAGGGTTATACACCAACGTGATTCTGTAATGATTAGCGATAAGAAATTAAGTGTAGTGAGTTTAAAAGGTATATGAAAATGCAGTGGCAACATTAGCTAAATTGCTTAAAAGCTTATAAAATGTATCACAGTAGCAAAGTATTTCATCAAAACTTGTTCAACAATAATTATTTTACAGTGTTTTAATATATCTCACTTCCAAGTTTTCGTTTGCAGATCCTTTTGTTTTTAAACCTCTATTATAGTTCTTTGAAATGGTGCAGAAAATTCTGACCAAAAGCTTTTGATTCTTTTCAATACCCGCAATTAAGTAGGACAGAACTTTCCCAACATTTTCAATGGCAGAGATTTAGGACAATAAATTTTAAAGAATTACATAATTATTTTAAGCTGTCTGCCTGCCTGGTCATGCATCACCAATTTAGCCTTTATTAAAAAAAATCACTCTTTTAACCTTTACTCTACTAGCACTCTTTTGAAAACAAGCTTGGGAGGCGGGTCCAAAGATGGGTCACCCAAAACAGCGATAAAAGTGCCGCATGGTAAAGTAAGGGTTAACCAGTAAAGAAATTGCTTATTTGTCCACATACCTTGTTGAAGCAGTGACAATTCTTGTTTCTTGCACTTGTAAATGGTTAAAAATGCGAAAGAGTCTTGGATGTGCTGGATAGGATACAGCTACCTTAGATAAAATACTCTTGTCATGGGTGCAGGCAACCTTTTGGATTAGGAGTAGGGGTGTGGGTTTGTAAAACGAAAAAATTGCTGATGGTGTAATGTTTCCCCAAAGTTGAGACAAAATAGCTGTCTTTAAGTCGTTCGGATGCTAAATCTTACAAGAGCAAAAACAATTTACAAAATGAAGTTCATTGCCTCTAGTTTTAGAGGTATCGTTACGCATGTATAGTACTTGCGATATTGATATGGCCAAGATATGGCCAAGAGCACAATTTTCATTTTTTCTAGATTTCTTATATGATCAATATTTTGTGCATATTCTAGTAAAAATAGATGTTCACCTTTGATTCGCTGCAAACCACTAACAACTTATTACTGAGCTCTCTTTTTTTTTAATTGTGTGTGATGCACTTAAAGGAACAGTAAAGCATGCTTTTTATTATCTTTCTTAATAAAGCCTTGAAAATATGTGCATGTGCTTGCAGGACCATAATTCTTGGGGGACAGGAGGGACATGTCCCCTCCCCCAACTTCTCAGTAGAATTTTAAAAATTGTGGAAATTTTGCCTCTTGAAAGGCCACTCCATGTTTTGGATAAGAAACCATGTCTCTCCCCTATCTGCAGTCTCCCCATCCACAGTCTCCCCCATCCGCAGTCTCCCCCATCCGCAGTCTCCCCATCCGCAGTCTGCGCCATCCACAGTCTCCCCTCCCATCCACAGTCTCCCCATCCACAGTCTCCCCCTCCCATCCGCAGTCTCCCCTCCCATCCGCAGTCTCCCCTCCCATCCGCAGTCTCCCCTCCCATACAGTCTCCCCTCCCATCCACAGTCTCCCCCCCATCCACAGTCTCCCTTCCATCCGCAGTTTCCCCTCCCATCCGCAGTCACCCCCCATCCGCAGTCTCTCCCCTATCTGCAGTCTCCCCATCCACAGTCTCCCCATCCGCAGTCTCCCCATCCGCAGTCTCCCCATCCGCAGTCTCCCCATCCGCAGTCTGCGCCATCCGCAGTCTCCCCATCCACAGTCTCCCCATCCAGTCTCCCCCTCCCATCCGCAGTCTCTCCCATCCACAGTCTCCCCTCCCATCCGCAGTCTCCCCATCCACAGTCTCCCCTCCCATCCACAGTCTCCCCCTTCCATCCGCAGTCTCCCCCTCCCATCCGCAGTCGCCCCCATCCGCAGTCTCTCCCCTATCTGCAGTCTCCCCATCCGCAGTCTCCCCATCCGCAGTCTCCCCATCCGCAGTCTCCCCATCCGCAGTCTGCCCCATCCGTGCAGTCTCCCCATCCGCAGTCCCCATCCAGTCTTCCCCACCCATCCGCACACACACACCCACACTTCTATCAATGCATGCAATAAATGCCTTATTACCTCCACCAATAAAGTTGGACGGAGGTTACCACTGTATAAATACCTTACTAGCCCCACTAGCCAATGGCATAAATCGTCATAATTCCCTAAGTGGATATGCTGATGATCACCGATTATTGTTTTGTATATTTATGTCTTTTTTTTCAATTGTGTGTGATGCGCCTGAAGGAACAGAAAATCATGTTTTTTATTATCTTTCTTATTAAAGCCTTGAAAATATGTGCATGTGCTTGCAGGGCCATAATTCGTGGAGACAGGATACAATATTTTAAAATTATATATAAATATACATTATACAGAATAATGTTGCTTTATATATGAAATGTGTTATGTATATCCTGGATAGTCATGCTTATGTTTGCATTTTATTATACTTCATAATCCTTATAATATCATTTTTTTGGAATGTTAATTTCCTTCCTTCACTTTGACAACATATGAACCTCATATGCAGGGTTTGCACTAGTTTTGGATTTTGGGGAGGGAAATTCCCTCTTTCAAAATTGTTTTGGTAGGCATTTCAGAATTTTGGTTGGGGATTTCAGAATTTTGGTAGGGGATTTCCACGAGTAGACAGACAACGACAAAATAACCTTTTACTTTTTTGTACTTCACGGTAAAAATATTCTTAAATTATATCTATTTCCATGAATTGCATAAATATTATAGCTGTGCATTTACGTTTAGCAACCTATAAGTTTAAACGGCCATTTTTACGTTCATTTAAAAGTGACCTTTAGCCTCTAGTTTCACAAAAATCAGAAAAACGTTGAAATACCAAATAAGACTCCTGACACCTAGCAAGATGCTGTGCTATCATAACCAAGCTTTTTAGTACAAGAAAATAAGAAACATCTTTGCAAAATAAAAAACTTTTTATAATCCACGATACCTAATACTTATTTAACTATGCCCTACACACCCATTCTCACACTCTACCCCTTCCCCAGCAATCTACGCAATTTCCCATACCTTCAACTGCACACGGCCATCGTTGTACATGGCTGAGTTCTTATTACTAGCAGCTACCATGTTGAAGAAACTGACTGTAATTAGTTTCATGATAGTCCCCTCATATATCGCTCAGAACATTCCAGAATTGAAATGAAGTTCCCGGATGAGGCTAAACCCGGAAGTTTTTTGACTGCTTAAAAAACTTTGATCCATATCGAAGACTTGAGATTCTTTTGTTACAAAAATAATATGGCAATGCAATTGGCGAGGAATATTTCATAGTTTTATAGCTATTTTTGTAATAGGCTTCAGTTCGTATATTACAATAATTGTAGCTGAGATTTTCATAATGTTAAATGTGGAGTTCCACAAGGTTCAATATTAGGTCCACTTCATTTTATTACATGTATATATACCTATGATATAAGCAATGTGTCTACCAAGTCACCTCTGATTTTATTTGCGGATAACACTAATATTTTTTGTCAGGGTAGTGACACACATGAGTTAAAGAATAATGTTTATTCTGATTTATCTCAATTTTATGAATGGTTCTCTGCAAACAAGTTGTCTCTTAACATTAGTAAAACTAATTAGGTAGTATTTGGACCACTTAAACAAAATTGGGATGTCACTATCCACTTAAATAGCATTAAAATTAGTAAAGTAGATACCACAAAATTCTTAGGGGTCTATATTGATTCAAATCTTTATTGGTCCGATCATATTCATTCAATTTCCAATAAGATTTCAAGAGGTGTTGGTATCTTGTCAAAATTGAAACATTTCATTCCACGAACGACTTTAAGGTCCTTGTATCAAACACTTATTTTACCTCATTTATCTTACTGTTGCAGTGTTTTGTCGAGTGCTGCTAAATCATTCTTAAATAAATTAGTTATCTTACAAAAACAAAAAATCTCCTCTCAACTGACATACAAAGCTGCAAATCCCTGGTCTGTTTTAGAAAGCCCTTAAACGTACATATATTATGAAGTATTGTTTTGTTTTAAATCATTCCTTTTTACTGTTAAATACTTACATCCTTACTTACATTCTTACTTTACCTGAGGTCAGGTGGGGTGGGATGGGGACCCGTGGCTTTGATTGTATCTGTTGGTGTGTGGGGTGGGGGCGTTTTGTACTACCAAATATGTTATGATTTTTGTTTTGTAATTTGGGAGTGTTGTACTTAGTTAAGCTCAACAGAGTTTTTGTACAACACTTCCTTTCACAACCATATACCATTATATATGAGACTGATAAGTTCATTTTGGAGCAGCTTCAGCGAAGAGCCATTAGACTTATTCCCGGAGTAAGGAATCTCTCTTATGAATCTAGGTTGCGAATTCTTGGTTTGACCACGCTTGAGTTGAGAAGAGTACGTGGCGATATAATTCAGGTTTTCAAATTCCTATCTGGTAGTGATGCTTTGACTTCCTGTAATTTCTTGCATGTTTAAGCTAATCCTCATGTGACACGTAGTAAGTTTGAAGTTGACCAAAGAGTTCTCCGGATAAATATTTGACGTTTTAGCTTTTCTCAAAGAGTTGTTAATGAGTGGAATGGTTTGCCTGAGTGGGTGGGTAATTACCTCCAATTCTGTTCACAATTTCAAAGTCAACATTGATAAGTTCTTTACTAACTCTGGGCGTCTTTGTTTGTTTGTTTTTTGGTGAAGGTGGTGTTAGTTTGGGCTTTTTATGGCGTGACTAACCCTTCTTAGCCTGTAATCTTATTATGTTATTTTATCTTATATATTTTTATGTATATACATATTTCGTAAATTTCATAATATGTTTGTAAATAAAACTCTTCTGTATAATTATATGTAAATATGTTGTGAAAAAACAATGAAATGAATATCATGCAAGACGCGTACAAATCAAAGAAGCTTACAATTTATTTGAGGTATTTTTGGTACAAAGAGATTTCATTTCAAATCGCTAAAATTCATATCGTTAACTCGAGGCCTCGTGTACGTTATCACTAAATGCTTAGCGGGGAATTGAACAATTGTCTTAGCCAGCAGCTCCCAGTAGCTGTGCGCGACCATCCTGCAATGCTTCTAATTTTGTGTGGGATTGTGAAAACTGACTGCGCGATTCTCGCAATTGCGCTGCTAATGCACACTATAATAATGTCATTGTAAAATGTGATACTCGTTTGCATGATATTATGTGACAAGGACCAATGGCCTGGAGCACCAAATAAAGAAATGAATAATGAACCATTATTACAATGTCAGGTCAACCATAATCATTAGTGTGTTTACATTATAAGTATTCAACCACCAACATATTCAGCCATAATCATTAGTGTGTTTACATTATAAGTATTCAACCACCAACATATTCAGCCATAATCATTAGTGTTTACATTATAAGTATTCAACCACCAACATATTCAACCATAATCATTAGTGTGTTTACATTATAAGTATTCAACCACCAACATATTCAACCATAATCATTAGTGTTTACATTATAAGTATTCAACCACCAACATATTCAACCATAATCATTAGTGTTTACATTATAAGTATTCAACCACCAACATATTCAACCATAATCATTAATGAGTCTACATTATCAGCATCCAATCACCAACATATTCAGCCATAATCATTAGTGTGTTTACATTATCAGCACTCAACCACCAACATATTCAACCATAATCATTAATGGGTTTACATTATCAGAATTCCACCATCAACATATTCAGCCATAATCATTACTGAGTCTACATTATCAGCATTCAACCACCAACATATTCAGCCAAAATCATTAGTGTACTAACATTATAAGTATTCAACCACCAACATATTCAACCATAATCATTAATGGGTTTACATTATCAGAATTCAACCATCAACATATTCAACCATAATCATTAATGGGTTTACATTATCAGAATTCAACCATCAACATATTCAGCCATAATCATTTATGAGTTTACATTATCAGTATTCAACCACCAACATACTCAATCATAATTCCTCATGGGCTTAAAGTCACACCAACAAAATTCTAAGATCTACGGACACAAAAAATAAGTTTAATTGTTTTCAAATCTATCAAAAATATAATTCCTCAGAATCTTAGAAATTGGCAGTCATACAAACTTTTACAGAAACTTGCAATTTATAAATGGATTATTCTTCTACTGTCTTATGTAAATCCATTCCTCAGTGTTCCAACAATAATCGGATTGCCAATTATATCAAGCCAATTATAGCTGTTCGGCAGCATAATCAGGATCGGTGAAATTCCCATGGAATGCCTATCCAATTATTTCTAAATTTGTTTTCATTATCTATTATCTTTAAAATGTATTTATTTCTTTTTCAAACATTGGAACATGAAAAGCTGAGGAATAAAAAAAGCAAAAAATATAATGTTGATGACGAAAAATGCAATTTTTCCTTTTACTTTTCAACATGTATTCTCCTCATTATCATCTTATACCTATATGTTGACTGAATTAATTATCTATGATCACTTGCACTGCCCACATGTGGCATGTTGATCATGATTAGTACTATCATAAAAAGTAATCGGATCGGGCCGATTATGACAACAAATAATAGGTGATAAGCAGAACCCATTACAGTGTAATCGTTGGAACACTAACCATTGCTTTCAAATCTACTGCCAGAAATCCTTGACGGACAACTGATTCTTAAAAAGAATTTCCAACATTAATCAATTAATCTGAATGAAACAGATTATCTCATAAATTTCATTGACCAAATTCTGGAACGAAATTCCAAGATCTTCATAAAGCTGTCAAAATACAAAGATTGTAAGCCCTGTCATACATTACAATTACCCCAAACTAAAAGAATGTCAAACTTTGACCAACCCAAAAACTGAAAATGCTTTATTAATGATTTAAAGACTGTTTTTCTATGAATTCAGAGCTCTCTATGAAATATAGATGAACAACCAAAAACTGTTAAGTGTCCAGAGATCTTTAAATCTTAGCATGGCTAGATACGTACCTTGATGAGAAATCTTAGGCATGTGAGCTGGAGGTGTATTGTATCCAGGAGGAGCTCTGTCAAGCAAACCATTGGGTGCTGAATTCCAGCAGGATTGGAACGCCTCTGCGCCATGATCCGCAAAGTACATCATGTAGAAATTACACATTTCATCCAGATGAGTAGCCCTGCAAAGAGTATGACAGAATGTGATATATTGCCCAACATACAGGGAGGTTTTGCAGCCTCATCTTAACCCCAACTTTCTGAGTATGACATCTTTTGATAATAAAGCTTGAAAGCTTTCTGCCAACATTGCATCTAAATGGGACAATTGTCTATGTGGCAACACCCATTGAATGAGAGTAGCTTTTGCACAGAAAGTAAATTTTTTTGTGTGACGAGGTAGCCATGCGAGTCTTGTATCAGGTCTAAAAAACAGTTGTTTATTTGCCTTCTTCTGCCGCCCCTAACCCGCCGAAAAATAGAGATGGCAATTTGTATTTGTTTTAATCTTTACGCTTCGTAAAAATCCATACAAAATGGCGTGGCAACCACTTTTGCATTGCCATATTACATATTAATACTCTAAGTGTAGAAAATAGTTTTGGCAAACGCGAGTCACGTGATCAAATTTGTTTAATCACATGATCACTCTTGTCCCTTGCGCTGCTACATGTGCTTCTCACTTTTCAACGCGAGGCCGGCCTTTGATCGGCTTTCAATGAGAAAAGATGTTGGTCATCAGAAAAATTTAAAAAAACTTTTTTCCGCCCGCCCCTCGCTTACAATTTTCCACATGAAAGGAACAATTTTTTTTAGGCATAATTCTACTTTGGTAAGTTAGTTGTTTGTATTAAAATGTTACTAAAATATTTAGAAATAAATACTACTGAAGTGTATAATATATTAATAATAAGTTTGTTTGTTTGTTTGATGAGGGCTTAACTGCACCACAAAAACGAGGGTCAAATTGTGCCTAAGAGATTAGATCATTCTAGGGGAAGGAAGGAAAGAAAACGGGGAGATTGAGAAAAATACAACAACTAAAAGTCAGAAAGCTGGAATCAAGAGAGGAGGTGCATGGGTGGAAAAAACAAAGTGGAGAGAGGGAGGTGGAAGAAGAGGACTAAATATGGTTGTAGAGGGAAGCATGATGAAGGAAAGAGATAAATATATCCGGAGGGTTTTTCTGGAAGAACTCGCAAATTGAGTTGTGGGGAGCGACGAACGCTCTGGAAAGGTTGTACAGTGGGCAAGCAAGGAGAACGTAATGGACTGTGAGGGTGCAATGGCAATTGTTGCAAAGGGATTGGGGGAGCTAATAAGGAGGTGGGAGTGAGTGAGGTGGGTGTGACCTATTCTTAGACGGGTAATATGAACGTTGTCGACATGAGAGAGGTTGTGGAAGGTGGGTTTGATTAGAATGGTGGGCTGGAAGACATGGGAGATTTTATCTATTTGGGAGTCCCATGAGGTTTGCCAGCAGTCATGAACAAGGGGAGTGATAAGCGGTTTGATGTCAGAAAGGGTTTTGGGAAATGGGGTACGGGAGAGGTTGAGGGCAAGCTTAGTGGCTGCATCAGCCCTGTCATTGCCTGGGATGACAACATGGCTGGGAATCCAGAAGGAAAAAAATACTATTCCCTTAGAGGGTGGGCGAAATGAGTTTCCGGAGGAGGTGGGATGTGGAGTTATCCCATTTAAGATTGAGTAAAGAAGTAAGGACAGCCTTCGAGTCAGAGAAGATGGCAAAGTGACTGAGTGGAGAGTAAAGTTGAGGGCAAGGAGGATGGCCTTTGCCTCGGCTGAAAAGATGGACGAGTAGTCAGGAAGTCTGCTACTGGGGGTGATGTCTTGGATGACGGCAGCAGCAGCTGTCTTGTCGCCTTCCTCAAAGCCATCAGTATAGATGGAGGTGTAGTTTGAGAGTTGGTCTTTGATTTGGTTGTGGAGATTGATGAGGAGGTTAGGG
Source organism: Chiridota heheva (assembly GCA_020152595.1). Taxonomy (NCBI): domain Eukaryota; kingdom Metazoa; phylum Echinodermata; class Holothuroidea; order Apodida; family Chiridotidae; genus Chiridota; species Chiridota heheva. The sequence continues at coordinate 513,125 of JAIGNY010000988.1, read as the reverse complement.
TGGGTTTAAGTTTTGTGATGAGTGGAGAGGCCCAGGTGGACAGAAGGGAGGGGGTGGCACAAGGAGGAAAAGTAGGCCAGGAGAAGGGGCCAAGAGTGGCAGGGTTGATGCCGAGATGGAGGTCTAATTTGATGTGTAAGCTAAAGGGAGGGGAAAGGGTTTTAGTCCTATCAAAGTAGGTGGAGAAATTGGGTACCTAATGAGGTTGTAAGCTTATTGTTTTTTGGAACAATATCATTAGCTGATGTGTTGACTTCATGCTCCTTCCATGGATCTGATTGTCTTAGAGAAATTTAAACACACACTAACAGTTCTTCAAACTTTCCATAGCTGTATTAAACTAGAAAAGTACTGGTACTTTAGTCATAAGGCATACAAAAAAAGAGGTATGTTTGCCCTTTCTTATGGAAAATTTAAAGGGAGGGGTGGGCAGAATTTTTATTTTTATCTTAATTTATTTATATTATTTTCTTTAGGCTACTTCAGGATTAAGAATCAAGAACATTTATAAAGAATCAAGAACATTTATAAAACAGAATTAAAACTCTTCAATTCATTTTCAAGATTGTTGATTCCTTTTATTTTCCTCAATTTTATATCTCACTTAGGCATTTTGCGTGATGTAGGATTTGCTTTCCCTTGCCTGACACACTCGTTACAAACAGGCAGGACAACTTTGTATTCTGAAGCTCTTGTGGGTGGATGGCTTTATTTTCTCCGCAGTAACAGCAACAGACAAAAGTGGTTGCCACAACATTTTGTAGGCAATTTTAGGAAGCCTATGGATTTTTGATAATTAGAAGAATTTTTATAACACCACCCCTATTTTTCGGCAAGTAGGGGTTGACAGAGGACGGCAAACAAAGAACTATTTTTGGGCCTAAATTTAAAGGATAATCTGCTCAAAATTAAAACCTCTTTCAAGTGAATATAAAATATCTGTATCTATTTCATATACCATTAAAGGACATATACATGTGTGTGTGTCATGTAATCAAGGCTACATTCTAGTCCTCACTGCAACAGTAGGACAAAATCAATATCCCTCACAAGTCCGTGGTCACCTGACCCCAACATCCAGCCCCAAGTCTATGAAGCCTTTTTAACCGGTCCTGCATTGATGGTAGGGACATGCTGCAGTAGCTTTTACAAGTGGGAACATGCCTGCATCACCACTCTGCAACTGTGGTGAACCCCAAAGGATACACAACATGGTGGACAACTTCCTACTCTCTTGTCTTAATGTTGGCATCGCAGTCCTTCAGCAGGTTGAGAACCTGGCTAGCAACTGGCTTACAGATTTTACTAAGAAACAGCATATAACATCATCATCATCACTGCAACTTACCCAACTCTAACTGTATGGTCAACCCCTTGAGCATCATATGTACATCTAGCAGCCAATATATCTCCTTTCTTTATGGTGTAAATTTGGCTCATTGGATAAAACGCCTAGAAAATAGTGAAAATTTCGAAATGAAAAAATGAAGTGAAAATCAAGAAATTTGTAAGTAAATAAAAGAAAATGGGAAGCAATTAAAACAAGTGCTGATTTTGAGTATATCTTACACAGCAGTGATTCCACACCTAATGTAATTGTCACTCCTGTTATATCCCTCAGACTTGCCAACTCTTTGAAACTTACTGCCAGTGTGGCTTAAAGAATAAGTGTTCAGATATATATGACAACTTTCTTCCAATCTCTACAATGTGTTGCTTCCTCTATTCAGGAAATAACAAGTTTTTGAGATGTCACAAATTTGTTTCAAAAATGACTGGTGTAAAAATCTACAAGAGTGAATCCATACACTAAGTTTCATTTGAATTGTTGAAATGCTACTTTAATAAATTTCACTGATAATTTTTTGATTTTTTAATTTCTCCTGTTAGTTATGGGTGGTTATGGGTAGTTATTTCACTAGATTCTACTACAATAAATTGCAACCAGACACTGCAAACGATACAAATCCCCTCGCCACTAATAACATGCTTTTTGCTCTCTGTCACAACTGCCATCCCACCCTCTGTTCTGCATGATGTCCCACCCTATACCCCTCCCTACAGGAAATCATACATGAAATCCATATACCATTACACATGACCCGTATGCCATCACACCTGCTATCAAGATGACATCCCACCATATGCCTTGCCACCCTGTCCCACTTGCCATGCCGCCCTGTCCCACATGTCATCCCTCCCTGTCCCATATACCATGCCACCCTGTCCCACATTCTATCCCTCACTGTACCATGTGCCATCCTACCCTGTCCCACATGCCATCCTTCCATGTACAATATGCCATCCCACTCTGTCCTACAGGTCATTCCATCGTATGCCACATGCTATCCCACACTGTCCAATATGCCATCCCACCTGAAATCCAGACGACATGTCATCCTGTCTCACATGTCATTACATTCTTGTCCCCCATGCCATCCCAGCCTGTCCTAAATGCCATGACACTACCTTGTTTCACATGCCATGCCACCCTGTCCCACATGCTATCCCACCCTGTCCCATATGCCATGACATGCTGTCCCACATTCCATGGTACCCTGTCCTACATTCCATGGTACCCTGTCCCACATGCCACCCTGTCCCACATGCCATTCCACCCTGTCCCACATTTCATCACACCCTGTCCCCCATGCCATCCCACCTTCATCCCAATTCCTACATCTACCAATCATTCTACAATCTTCCACCCAACATTCTTTCCTCTAACTCCCTTCCCCTCACTTCTATCAACTCAACATGCCCCATTCACCTACCACCCTCTTCACCTACCAGCCTCTGTTCATCTACCATCCTCCATTCACCTGCCATCCTCTCTACTTCAACATGCCCCATTCACCTACCACCCCCTACTACCTCAACCCACCTTTTGTCATCCACTCATCTACCAAATATACTCTTAACCAACTCATCATTCCAACCTTCACTATAAGCTTCATTCACTCCATTGCACTACAGCTCCCCTACAAGCCTTTACTTAAATCTAACACTTCCAATAGAAAATTGCTCAACATTTTTCCCTTAATAAACCAGATAAAGATATCTACCAAATCAGAATGAAAATTGATTGTCAACTAAATTGGAGTTTATCTTTATTAGAGTCTATTATGTTTCCACTCATATTCAAGTGAAGACTTTTTCCATGTTTATTCTCAAGACACTCTATTATAAAATCCATTCAGTTATCAACTCTATTATTCAACTTTTTATCATCCCAGATCAAATCCTTCAATTGTTGCAATTCAATTTTGGAATGCATTTGTTCTCCTTTAAATAAATTTCTTTTGAAAAAAGTACTTGGAATTCCTTTCCTAGGCCAGCAATCTTTTGTTCTCTAGTAGCTGAACAATGCATGCAGGAGGCCTGAAGAACCATAGAAGTGTACAGTAAAGATGTTATATTCCCTCTTCACCAACAAGGGGCAACGGGATAAAAAAAAATGTATTCTTTAAGAACTTAAACAAAAACCTTTATGGGAAAATTGTCCATCTGTGGGTGTCACATCTAGCCTGTACAATGTTACAGAAATATTAGAGCTAAATATTTATATCTTCTTAGAGATTTACAGAGAGATTGAGGCAACATTGGCTAAATTGCTTCAAGGAGACATAAAGTCTGACATAATCCTTACTTCATATAATAGAATTAAATATAACAAATTTTCTGACCAAGTTTCATAACTCTCGAAGCAATCTAACACATTTTTTGTAATCATTAAAAACTGTAATGCTTCTACTTAATAGTACCATAGGAGCTGCCATTTTGAATTCAAAACATGCAGGTTATGATGTCATCAGCCCAGCAGGATGTTGGAATGCTTTTTATTTTTTTTAAATCTACCTCATGTTTTCTAGCTTACGAAAAAGTGTTTTTCTTTTGTAAGGGTCAAGAAGTTTTTTGTGTACACATTAAATCATCAAAACATGCTGTCAAAACTTTGTGTTACATCATTTTGGAATAAAAACTTTAATCACATTTATAAAGAAATACATTAAATTCCTTATGTCTCTATTGGGGAAATTATGTCATCATGCACAATATTCTAATACAGAATTGAACAAAATGGCAGCCCCCATATGTCGATTTCAAATATTAATAAGTTGATTTAAAGGATTAGTTCAGTGGTCATCGTATATGAAAAAGGAACTCAAAAGAAACAAAATGTTAAAGAAAGCATTCACAAATCTTATTCCTTTAAGGAGATATTTAAGTTTAAAGTTTGGTATCATTTGTATAGAAACAACCAAAATCAGACCGTGACTAGTTGTGATGTCACAGCCTCAGATTCCTCAAGGTCTTTATGTATTCTATCATATTTTTCCTAAGATTTGTGGCTTAAACACCATTGGATATGTCAAGAAAGTAGTAAAACAGAATCTAGTAAAGGTAATTATAATTAACCACCTGAAGAAAGTCAAGGGAAAACAATTTAAATAGTAAAACACATTAACAATTGTAAAGAATGTGAGGATGAGGACGCCAATCTTCCATAATGGACTTACTACACTGGTTCTAAACAAATAAGACAAGAGCTTTAAACTTGAATATCTCCTTAACTGAATAAGATTTTTGAATGCTTTCTTCACTATTTTGTTTCCTTCGAGTTCCTCTTTTATATAAGATGGACATGCTTGACCACTGCACTAATCCTTTATTATGCTACATTAAAATTTATCTGCAAACTACTGATGAATCCATGAGCATACCACTGTGTATATCAGTTGTTTTTCAATCATTATTTAGCTGATTTTGACAAAATGTTAAAGTATCTTCATTGTAACTCCATAACAAAATATTAGGGCAGAAATCCTAATATTCATCATATGCAGACTACAATTTAGTAAAGACATACATAACAAAATTTACACTAGAAATGTTTCAATCTTCTTCACAAAGCTTGCAAATGTCGAATATTACAAAGTCAGTCATAACTTAAAAACTACATATAAATAATTTTAAAATTGTTACACATTTCTACTGAATTTTTTCCCTTTTTGCAAATGAAATATTTGAAACTAAACTTTAGTAAAGAAAATACATTTAAAAATACATACAAATCTTAAGTCACCACAAAGTTTGCAAAATGTGAAAATAATCCATACATTTTGATCAGCCATTACTTGAAAACTAAATAGCTAGTTTAAGAACATTCCTTCCAGAATTTGCTCTTCTTTTTTAAATCAATTCAAAACTAAAAATCTAGTAAAGAAATACATTTTTTTAACATAAAAGTATTGATAAGCCTTCATTTGAAAAATAAGTTTAATAATTTACTTTTTAAATATTCTACTAAACGCGTTTTACTTTATTTTCGAATTAAGAATCAAAAGAGTAACTTTTTGTAGCTATCCATAAAAAAGTAATGGCATATATTAAAAAATATTACAATTATTTGTATTTCCTTCATTGTCTTTAAAGGTCCATTGACAGGTACAAATTGTTTCTGTCCAAACACGTACCAAACAGCGCATTCAATTCGGAATCAAACACTCTTTCAACTTTGAAAATAGCGTGTGTAGTTTTCAAGTTATAAGTAATCAAAGTTTTTTTCATTATATATATATTCAACAAATGTGATGAATGAACAGGAAAAAACCTCAAAAAGCATGTTTCTTTACATTTCTTCCCTTAAATTCAGACCTTAAAAATTTTCAAAATGCCTTCTACAGCTGGAGGTTGGTTGGGGATATGGTACAAATCAAATCCTCTTCATTAAAATTATCTTTCTGTTTTCAAAGAGTTACAAAACAATGGATTTACATGAGAAAGTAGTGACTATTTCCTGTTCATATATCACAAGAGTGACTCAAAAATTTGCATATTTGCACAAAAATCTTCAAGAACCTATAAAATGGCCAATTTTTAACTGTTTTGATCAATTTGTATTTTTTTGCTTTCTTAATGTTTTTTGGTGGATTTGAAATCAATTTAGCTATTGTTGCTCCACATACCTTTAAAAATTCAAAATTGACACGCTCGCCCCAGATGGCATTGAGTAATGTCTTCTACAAAACAAGATGCACCTTGTAAATAAAAGAGCTTCATATAAACAGATACAAACAGCAAAAAATGTTACAAGAACGTTACACATAATCCAATAATAAGATTAAACAAATGGAGCTGACACAATTAAAATGTTCAACCATCAGCGGCCCTTCAATTTTGTTAAGCTCTGAAGGACCTCGTACTTGGCAAAAGTTTACCATGCGGAAATTACCTGGGGCCACTGGGGATTTCCTTTGCCAAGGATGGTCCACTTGGCTTCCTCCCCCTCTTCCGGTTTGATACGATATCCCGTGATGACCTTTCCCAGATCATGACTGTGAGTACGAAAGGCAAACACATGGATGGGCGTGTTGGTGTATTTACAGGCTACATCCGCATGGACATCTGCATAAGAAACACATAATGTTTAATAATGCTGCATACACGACAAAAATATTCATCAACAATTCAAAAACAAAACATGTTTTTGAGATTTGCATGATTTTAGAGGCGTAGCGACAGCTAAGGTCAACACATGGCAGCAAGGTTGGTTTGTTGATGTTTAACGGCACTGCGACAGTCAGAGTCAAATGTGCCAAGAGGGTGTTAATAAATTATGGTGTAAGATTTAGGATAGTGAGGAAAGGAAGGTTTGTAAGGGAGAAAAGGGTGGAAAAACAGAAAGAGAAAAAAAAAGGGGGGAGGTAAGTACTAAGTAAGGTTAGGTGTAGAAAGGGGGAAGGGGGAATTTAAATGTGGTGGAAGAGGTTGTTGCGGAGGATGATGTTTGAGGAAGAATTGTTTTTGAAAAGGTCCGAGATTGAGAATAGTGAGGAGAGAAGAGATATGGAGTTCTGGTATAAGGGACAGGTTACGGAGATATGCTTGATGGAGAGATCGGTGTTACAAGTGGGGCAGAGAGGGGTAGTGGAGCCAGATAAGAGATGGGAGTGAGTGAGAGAGGAGTGGCCGAGGCGGATGCGGGTGACAACGATGCCTTCCCTACGGTTGCAACTGTGTAGAGGAGTGTTGGTCCTGACTTTGAGTCTGATGGAGTAAAGTTTGTTACTGGTTTCGTGATTCCAAGAGTTTTGTCAGTTTTTTTATATGTAGTTGGAGATGGAGAGACGGAGGTCTGAGTGTGGAATAGGAAAAGTTTGACAGAGGTTAGTTGGCGACTCTGTCGGCTCTCTCGTTGCCAGGGATGCCGACATGGCTGGAAATCCAGAAGAAGATAACATTCTTTCCTAAGGGAGAGAGAGTGTGAAGTTTGTTGAGGATTTGTAGAATGAGAGGGTTGGGCCATTGCATGTTGAGGATGCCAGTGAGGACGAATTTAGAGTCAGAGAAGATAATGAAACGGGGGCGGAAAGAGAGTTCTATGAAGTTTAAGGCTTGGAGGATGGCTTTCGCCTCGGCAGAGTAGATAGCGGTACCATCGGGTAGCCTTGAGGAGAGAGTGAGACCGGGACAGGCTGTGGCGGCGGCTGCAGAAGAGCCTTCCCTGTGGAGCCGTCGGTGAATAGGAAGGAGTAGTCGTGGAAATGTCTACTGAGTTGGCAGTAGTTGGAGTGGAAGAAGGCTGGGTTGTGAAGAGCTTTCGTGAAGGAGGAAAGACCAAGGTACACCTTGAGGGGGTGAATAGTCCAGGTGGGTGTAGGTGGGATGGTGTATTTGGCAATCAAGAAAATGTTGATGTTAACTTTGGAGAAGTGAGAGTGAATCCGAATACCAAATGGTGGGGGGATGCGTTTGTTGAGATTGAAGCGGTCGGTGAAGGAGGGAGAACGGATGGAATGGAAGCAAGGGTCACGTGGATCGGTGAGGATGTGGAGAGCAAAGGAGAGGCCAGCCTTCGTGCATCGGAGGTCGAAGGGGAGTTCATTAGCCTCGACGTGGAGACTGGTGATAGCGGAGGTGTGAGTGGTGATAGGGGAGGTGTGAGTGGCGCCTAGGCAAAGCCTTTGGGCAGTGTTCTCAGTGACCTCCAGGTTTTCTATGTAAAATTTGCGGGCAGAGGCGAAGATGAAATTGCTATAATTCAGACTGGATCTGAGGAGGGAACGGTATAAGGTGACCAGAGTGAGCCGGTTTGCTCCCCAGTCAGTGCTTGAGAGGACCTTGAGGAGATTGAGGATTTTGTGACATTTTGTTTTAAGGGAGTTGATGTGGGGAGATATTTTGGAGTCGTGAGTGATTTCGAGGAAGTGAGAACTGTCTTTACTGGGGATTATGGAATCTTTGAGGCGGAGATTGGGGCGGAGGAAGGAGTTGCTGTTGTTAAAATGGATGAAAACAGTTTTGTCTTTTGAGGAGTTGAAACCGTTGGAATCTCTCCAGTGAGCCAGACTATCCAGACAGTGTTGTAGGTTATTTTGGAGAGTATGGATGCATGGAGAGCATGAGTAGATAGTGAAATCATCGACATAGAGAGAACTTTTGATGTTGGGGGTGAGAGTTTTGGTGATGCTGTTTATTTTGAGGATAAAGAGAGTGGGGGAGAGGATGCTGCCTTGGGGGACACTCAGGTGTTGGGCGTACCTTTGGGAGTAGGTGTTACCGATGTGTACTCGGAAGTGGCGGGAGTGGAGGAAGTTCTGGATGAAGGAAGTCTTTATGTATTTTAAAGAAAGTTTATCTAATTTTGTCACTATTTAAATTATTTTTCTTTAAACTTTCTTCAGGTGGTATATTACAAATATCCTTCCTAGATTCAGTTTTATTACTTTTTTGACATATCCTATGGTTTATAAGGCACAAAATCGTACGACAAAATATGATAGAATACATAAAGACTTCTGAGGAATCTGAGGCTATGACATCACAACTAGTCTGATTTCAGTCGTTTCTATACAAATGATACCAAAATGTAAAGTTAAATATCTCCTTAATGGAATAAGATTTTTGCATGCTTTCTTCACCACTTTGTTACTTTTGATGTCCTCTTTCATCTAAGAGAGACTTGCGTGACCCCTGAACTAACCTTTAACCAAATGTGATTACTTCAACCAATCAACTGCTGGGGGAATTTTCCCTTTGTTACCCAATGCATTTGCTAATACACTGCACAAAAGTCAAGCAAAACTGGCTTTATCTTCTTACATCTTCAAGAAAGTAAATACTTTGTATTAAACAGCATCAAGCAGAAATGCTGCAGTGCTTTACACAGACCATACAATGCACGGAATTGGCTGGGGTAGTTCAGAAGCGGGTGAAGGGCAACAGCTGCATTTGACTTCAGGGATGCCTGGACACGAAAAAGGCAAGGGGGTGAAACTCAAAAAGAGGGCACTTTTTATGCCGTCGATTGAATCCTAACATGGTAATAAAAATTGGGTATGCATGCACCTGAAAGTAAATAGGCACAAATGAAGACAAATGACACATTTCATATGTCAAAAACAGCCATTATTCATAGCATAAACTGAAGGGCAGGAGGCCTGTGAGGTGAAGTACAGGGGGTGATCTTCCTTATTGCCCCTGTGGTGCAGACATACTTGTTTGACTTCACATGATAAACTGTTGGGTGGCGAAGCAATACCATACTCTCTCTTTCTGCTTTTTCAGTAAAAAACTAGCAAAACTGATAGCAGTCAGAATGTCTTAAACTTACTCAAGCTATAAGGAGGTATGTTGATATTCTCAGAACCTATCAGGTATACTCCACCAATGTATTCTTGTCTGCAAAGAGAAAATAAATTTGAATCAAACTTTAATAATTTTGACCATCCAACTATGCAACAGGGGAAATTCTACATTCGTTCCCTAAACATACATTTTTGATTAAAATATATACTGTTCTAAAGATAAAAAGATAATACAAAATGTGTGTACTAAGTAATACACATAGCTCTGACCAGAACACCAGATGGGCTGAGAATAAGAGGCAGGTCAAAAACAACATGGAGAGAATGGTAGAGAAGGAGAACGAGACTCGGATGGGTGAGCTGGAATCAAGTCAGTGAAGTGGCCCAAGACAGGAAGCGATGGACTTCTCTGCTGAAGGCCTTAATCTCCACTTGGGGAGAAGGAAGAGTGAATGAGAGTACTTATTCAGGCAAAAAACTCCATACACCATGTTATTACTGTATACAGGAGGTGCAGACACAAATTTATGAGGATGCATTGGCTGCCTGGCCACCCCCTCCTCACACACATACACACACAAACGTACATACACAGAGAAGGTTGTCAATAAAACAATAACATAAGGACTGGCCATCTAGTTATTTTCATCTTTAAAGACATTTTACTCTTTTCGAAGCCTGTCCCAAACGTTTTAAAGAAAACAAAAACTCCAGTGACAGGCAATATTGATGTGAACTCAAATATGTCACTTTTCAAATTTGGTACTTTGGTATAGGGCATCAAAGCTATACAATGCATTTGTTTTTTGTGCTTGCCAGTCGGGCATAAACTATTTATTTCAGACCTCCTTGTTCCTCAATATTGTTCACCCAAAATTTTCTAAATGTCAAATCCCTAATTCCAAGAGCTGGGCAATGTGTGTGAAATTTGCTTGCTAGAGTATTCATTCATACAAAAGTATGTAGAAATACCAATACCAATGGATTGGTGATGGTCATGAAGTCCTAGAGAAGTTAAATTAGATCAATAGAGGGATTTCATCACGTGACTCTAACTCAACTTGACTCCACTTTGCAGGGCAGCGGCGTCGTTGCATTTCACACATCTTTACACAGCTCAGTCACATCACACGTACAACAAACATACTACATGCTAACCTACCAGTATCAGTTCAGCGAATTTTACTCATTGCAATTTTGTGTTCGTTTTCGATTTTAATTCATATTTCCCTTAAGTTGTATATTTTCACCAAGTATATAATAATGTTAACGCCAGCTAATTGTTCATTATACTCAGACAGAGCTACATACCTGAAATAAAGTGATCACTGCAAATCCTAGTGTGAACCCTAGGTTAAAGCCGTCGTGTCGTACAGCAGAAACCTGCTTCAAACGTTGATCAAGATCAGATGGAATTCGAGAAAATGTCTTTATATTACCCCGCACACATCTATTAGTGCAACCAACGGCACAGCAAGATTCAGGCATAATTATCTTACAAAAGTAATCTTATATAATAACATGCAAACATATGTCAGTCTAATTAAGTGTACAGCAAATGACAGTGGTTTTTCCTGACAAAATGGCGATGTAAACAAAGTCATCTGACCTCGTAATGTCAGCTAAAACACCCTTGTAGAAGAGAGAAAGTAGTTACAATCCAACAAAACTACCTACACAAAATATTAAGTCTAATGTGCAACTGTAATATCAAATAATGACTTGTATAGAAAGACAAAGATGGTACCGACAACCACAACAATTCGTGAGAGAAGATGGGAAGAAAATTGGACATATTTTATGGAGAGATGCCACCAATAATTCAAGGGTAGCTTTGACCAGAACATCAGATGGGCGAGGAAACGAGGCAGACTAAAGACAACATGGAGGCAAATGATAGAGAGAGAGGTGGAAAAAGAGACGCCCCGATGGGGGAGCTGAAATCAAGTCAGTGAAGTGGTACAAGACAGGAAGAGATTAATCTCTGTGCTGAAGGCATCAATCTCTACTCGAGAGGAGAGCAATAAGTGAGAAGAGAGAATAGTGAGAGTGGGTAAGGAGATGGATAAGATGGTTGAAGGGCATGAGGAGGTCAGAAGTCATTGTAGTACTTGATGTGATGCAAGAATATGCAATGCTCATGGATTGGTTGGTTAAGGTGAGGTTTAACGGCACCATGAAAGTGATGGTCAATAAGTGCTAGAAAGGTTAAACTAGATCAGGAGAAGAGAGAATAGTGAGAGTAGCTCAGTTGGAAGAGCGCACGACTGAGATGATGCTGGAGGTCCTGGGTTCAAGCCTCAGTGAGGTCTTACTCAATTGTTCCACAGCTATGCAGACAGATACGCCGACCATCAAAGCGGAAGCATTTTGTCTGCAGCTCCTACTCCTCATTCATTTGTTGAGAGAAGTGACAATGGGTGAATGGCGCACACTGTCCATCGGAGAGGACGTTAAGCTGTCGGTTCTGATGGCAGGAAAGTCACCCCCTGCCTGGTTCAAGAAGAAAAGCGTGAACATGCAGTTTCATTCACTTCCCGTCCTGACCCAGTCAAGTCCAAGTTCATGTGCGCCGATTTGTTGGCAGCTGGAGAACTTGACTGGAGGCGCTGTGGTCTATATGGAATGGCACGGTATAAAAGCCTATTGTATTTATGTATATATGTATGAGACGGATAAGATGGAAGAAGGTCATGAGGGGTCAGACAACATTGTAATACTTGATGTGATGCAGGAAGGTGCACTACCCATGGATATTTATTCTTACTTGATTCAGACTGATTTATGATACATGTGTAAACCAATAAATATTGGAAATGTTTCACATTGGGGACAATATAGACCATATGGTATGTGAGTTCCATCTACTGCACTAGCCTAGTACAATATTTGGACTGTTCGATTGTAATTAAAGGGCCTACCACAAAAAATATCCTTAAAAATCGAAGGGTCAATGTTAACATAAATAATTAAAAAACACATTTAAATTGATCCCTTTTTCTCAGCGGTTTGTTTAATAACAAAAGCAGATTGCAGGGGAAACAGAAAAAAAATGCCTTGATTTAAATACCAATTTCTCTAGCCTTAAAATAACAACACTGAATTTTACCAAAATTGAAGGACTTTGCCGTGGTTTAAAAAAATCAAATCTAGTATGTGCAGAAAACGTTGATGAATTCTGTACACATACTGACTAAACATGCATTACGCAGTTTTGGTTATGCATGGGGCTCCAGACATAGAATCATAATACATGCAACATTTGTTACACTGACTATGATCACTGCATGTGAAAATCTGGCTGTCATTCCATGTAATAACTGAAAATACACACCATGATACCATTACCTTTTATCTTTTTATTATTGTTTAATTTTCAGTTTTAAGATGAAACTGATAACAATGTATAATTCCACACAGCTTATATACTAGAGTTATCTGCAATGTTCTTATATGTTTGCCTACAAAGAAGTATTTTGGGTAGAATAAATAATCTGTAATTCACTTCAAAATCGTAAGTTTTGCATGAACAAGAATGAAATCAACTAGAGTATATGAGCTTTGGAGCATAAGTTTAAACAAACTTGCTAGATTACCCTCTAAAGCATCCTTCTGAATTACAAACGTTTGAAGACCTTTTTTCAGTAAATATACATTTCCCAACTTTAAAGACATTTGGAAGGGCTCTAAACACAGAAATAAACATGTAATATAAGAAACATCACCTACTGTACACTTGTCTGTTATATACATTGTACGCACATCTGTGAGTACTTTGGCATATCAAATGCCAACACCACAAACTCCTTTACTTTACACGTAGTGGCTTTATTTTCAGTTTAAAGAGGGTATGACATGGGTTTTACATGTGACTCTTACTTGATTCATTGGACAATTTGATAGAGAATTATTCCAAAATTTGTGCCGGTTGTAATAGCAGAAATTGGAGAAAAAAAGCAAATATAGTCTTCGATCTAATCAGCTCATGTTCTTGCTGTAAAAATTGGTGAACTTGTTATGACGTCACTCCCAGAACAAAATTTCTTGCGATACTTTCACATCACACAAACAACATAGGCCTAGTGTTATCATGTGTGTTCCTTGAAATTTGATGTATTTAAACTAGGAATAGAAAGACTTTTCAGCAATACATTTCTTACCAAGCTATTATAATTTTCTTGAATATATATTAGAATTAGTCATATCTTCAAGTTTCATGAAAAAAAATCATCGTTTTTCGAAATGCCGTAATGGTCTAGTCTAAGTGTTGCAAATCCTATGTTAGTAATGTTAGGCCTAATGCTGAAACAATTAAGTTTATGAAGTTGAACATGATGGCATTAAATATTTTTCTTTATTTCACATTTCGTAGCCTACATTGTCATAGAATGTAAATGTAGCAAAAATTATCACGATGTATAAGTTCTTACAAAAGAAATTGTAAGTTGAAACCAATTTATGTTTCCAATTTTTCCTGTTCAGCAGCAGCCTAACATAGTTTATTCTAATACGCAACTGAATGTTAATATTACCCATTGACTTAGTGCATTGATTTGTTCCGAAATGAAATTTTGAAGTCACAAATTTCTACAGGCTTTCAAAATTTTGACTCAACTAGTAATTAATGCAAGCATTGTCATCTATATTAAAAACATTTATTCACATCAGAAAGGACCTGATATATCTTCTGAAGAAGAGGAATCGCGACGCAAAGAAGACACTTTGCTTACAGAATTGACTGTATTTGTATGTTCACCAACAAATTGTTCTGGGAGTGACGTCACACATCGCTTAGCTGTTTTCAATTCTTGCATTGTCTGGAGCGTCTATTACTTGCTTAGTTTAAAAATATTTCATTCAAATGGTTTCTTTTCGGGTCTATTGGTGAAATATTATGTTTTTGATATTAATGGACTATGCAGAACTGTTATAAACTCTAGAATTTTTTTTCTTTTCGTGTCATGCCCTCTTTAAGAATAATTAAAATACTGTATTATTTTACTTCCAATGAAACATGAGTACAAGTGACAACTTGAATACTTTTCTTGAAAATGGACTTAGATAATGAGCGTTACATTGCATACAATTTTGCTAAAATTCTATTTACCGTATTCGACGTATTAAGCGCCTCTGCTTCAATAAGGCCCACTCAAAATTGTTTTTGTCTGATAACATAATTTATTTGATTAATTTGAAGACGTAAAAAAAAAATCAGTTTTGTAACATTATCTGCTTATTTTGCATCTAATGGCCACGATGTATTTGTGCAGTGGTTATTGTGGGGCTAGTATACAACCAGTTCACACAATGCAGTTTGATGGCACACTGTACACGGCCCAGAGCATGAGAGCTTATTAGGAAAAACTTTGAGCCTGTAAAGTTGTGCAATTCTTTTTTGTAAACGCACCGGGCACTTATTACATCGAATACAATTATTCTAGAGTGAAGGCAGATAAAAGTAACAATTTCTTCTCTAATAAATGCAAGACTTGTGATACAAAAAGTGGACGCCACCACTATTAACTATTGTTGTATATTTCCAAAATGAACAAACTTCGCACTATCATCAATAACATACTTAACAAACACTTTCGTTTTCAATTTACTTACAAACTATTGGAAAGCAAAAATACTAACAAAATTTTCAAAGTTGAACTTTTATGTAGTTACATGTACATCCATCTGCTAAGATTTAAAGGAAAGGTATCGCCCCATAATTAAACTAATAAGTGAACGCCACCATGCTGTTAATGCCACTTCCAGCTTTCAATTTTCCTTATTGATAACGAGAAATCTGTGATGTTATCGATAACACACGTGGGCCCCTATGTTCGGTCAGATGGATGTGTGATCAATGACATGGTAGATTTCTCGCGATCAATTTGAGTATTCGGGATGATGTCCCAAATCTGAACAACCAGTTTGTAGGTGAAAACAAAAGCATTTTAGCATTATAGCCGGTGTGAAATCGGTCACCTTTAGAGACCTGAATCTCTACGTTCGCTTTGGTAATTTTGCAGGAAATTGTTGCAAAT